>JAXCGZ010004183.1:52500-72218 GCA_037179515.1 Halocaridina rubra
CTTAAACTCTTGTGCTCCCATAGTCTCAATGTATACACCAGACCACCAGCTCCTTGGCTTACAAATGAAGTAAAAGCTGAAATGAGTAACATAAATCAATTAAAGTTTTGTATTATGTACATAGTGAAAGAAATCTTAAATTATACAAAGCATCTAAACGGCGAGTAAAAGAAACTTTTATGTTCTGAAAAAGCAAAATGCTCTGGAATTAAACTTGAAAGTGCAAGAGTAGCAAAAATAATGTGTGGGACTTTATAAACACAGTTTCACAGTTGTAAAAACTGTAATGACTAAAAATAAGAAAACTAGTGAAGTAGATGGCATCTCAAGTAGATTTATAAGAAATTGTATTCCTTTAATGGTCCTGTATTTGACAATAGTCATTAATACCTCTCTTTTTGCAGGTTTAGTTCCTGATGTTGGGAAATGTGCTAGTGTCCTTTACAAAGCACCGTCCCATTTTTTTGCTCGCTCTTATTTTTAAGGTTATGGAAAAAATTGTCTCAGACCAATTATGCGAATATATTGAAACAATCTTTTTTCAAAAACACAACATGGTTTTAGAAGATGTGTCTCTACTCAGCCTTATCACAAATTACTGAACAGATATATAGTAACACTAATAAGAATAAAGTATCTCTCTTTGGCACTTGACCTCTCTAAGGCTTTTAATAATGTTCCTCACTCTCTTCTGCTTCAGAAATTAAAATTGCATAACATAGCTGACTTCTGGATCTCCAGCTATTTGTTGAACTGCTATCAAGCAGTCAAAATAGATTCATTCACATCCCCAAAACAAGTAGTAGAATTTGGAGTGCCACAAGGTTCTGTGCTCAGTCCTCATCTTTTTTATTTGTTTATAAATTACCTAAATAGTGTAGTAGTGGATGGAATTATGGTGCAGATTGCAGATGATGCACAATTCCTTCACACAACCATTTGCGAAATTGCATTCACTTGTTCATCAGATGCAAGCAACCTTGTTGCGAGTAAGAAGTTATGATGATGTAAATGGCTTAAAACTAATCACCAGGAAGACTCAACTCATTTTTATTTGGGTCAAGACACAACATTGATTGTATACCAGAAGAAATAACAATTAAGGTAGGAACTATAGTTGTGAAGCCCTCTAAATATGTAAAAACTCTGGGCCTGATTATGGACACTTATTTACAAGTTGATAAACATGTGGAGACTATGTGTGCTTAAGCAAATGGACTATTATTCTTTTGGAATCACGTCAAAGATCATTTTGATCAATAGAGTAGAAAAGTTATAGTTGAGTCATTGATATTAAGCATATTTTCCTATTGTGATATTCTTTGGGAATCAAGTAACAAAACTTTAATAAAAAAATGTACCAAAACTTCAAAATTTTGCTGTCAAAGTGGCAGACGGTAATTGAAGAAAATATGAAAGAGCTATGCCATATATTAAGGATATGAATTGCTTAAGGGTAAATGAACAATTAATTTACGAAATGGTTACCTGCCAAGGTGGTTATTATGTCTAGATAGGGTAGATATGATAGAGACACAAGACAATCAGGCAACTTATGGTGCCAAGAACTACCACAGTCCATGCGTTCAGGGCTCTATGTGTCAGGGGAGCTAAGTTATGGAATACATTGTCAAACCACATAAAATATTGCCTCGAATCACCTCCTATAAAATGGAAGAGAAAAGTTATCTACAAGCCAGTTAAATATAATAAATTCTTTTATAAATATGTGTAAATCTTTTCTATGTAAATAATTTTTATTTTAAAAAATTGCCAACTGTATTTTTTTAATGGAATAAAGGCATTATTATTATCATTATTATTATTATTATTATTATTATTATTATTTCTGTGTGCGTGTGTGCAAGCAAAGAGAGAGAGAGAGAGAGAGAGAGAGAGAGAGAGAGAGAGAGAGAGAGAGAGAGAGAGAGAGCTTAAATCTTCTGACATTGATGTTCTCTGGATGAAGATCTATCTCTCCACTACCAGTATATTTCTTTGCTTCTGCTACTGTTCTCCTAACTCCACTGACTTTGAGGCCTTTTTTTTTTTTTTTTTAATATCTTTCCTCTTGCCGTGAGTCCTTGCTTATCTTTTCACGCACATGCTGGAGTTCCCTAAATGGAGACTTCATTGTATACCACAGTGAATAGCCTCGTTCCTCTCACAATGATGTGAAAGGAAGCGAGGCCCTTGAATTCTCATCCATTAATGATCTGGAACAGGTTATCAAACATCCTACTCATGTTCCTGATAACCACGACCATGCAGCTAACATTCTTGACCTATTCTTTACTTATAATCCTACAAACGATTCATATTTTGCACTTTCCCTCTTGGTAAATCTGACCACTCTTGGATCTAAATTTCCTCCATTATTGCTCCTACTCAGTGCCATCTTTGCACTAGCTCCCTCGTCATTGCCCATAGAGCAAAGTAATCCCCCTATTTGTTTTCCTTTCTTGATGTCGGCTACCCCCCAATTAAAGGGGGAAACAGCCAAGGTATATGTATGTATGTATTATTGCTCCTACTCAGTGCCATCTTTGCACTATGAGTGTACCCAATATAAACAATTTGCAAAACTTTCTCTTTGATTTTCCATTGGATGACTACTGCTTTCGGATCTGCAGCCCTGATTAGGGAGCCCTAATTGTTGCTGATATCATAACCTCTTTGAATGGAGGCATTTATCCCCTTTTCTATTAAAACTTTTTCTCCCTCTAATCATTGATTTTACTGTACCTGTTCCATGGCTGTTCAGGCCAGAAATTGGGTCTTCCTTCTCAAGCTTCTCCTTCTAATTTAACTCGCTCTGATTTTATTACAGTTAGGTATCGCTGCACTGCACAGATTCAGGGGTCTAAAACTTCTTTTCTAAGAAGGAAAGTTGATAGCCTAACCTCTTCACGGCAGAGGAGACATATCTGTATTTGATGTTTTAATAAGAATATGTCCCTCTCTTTTCGTCGTCAATTTGTTCTAAGACTCCTTTCCTGAGTTGATATTGACTTGAGTGAACCCTATATAATCGACCGAAACCCTTTATAAACCCCTATAACAACCCCATAACATTGCTACTACATTAAATTTTTCAATAGTTCAAAATTTTTACTGTCTTGTTAGTTGATTTACGGTATGCATTTAAGCTTGCTTTTATATATATATCGTAACTTTTTTGTTTTTGTTTTTAGGTTATTTTATGTACTGTACTATACAAATGTTTAGTACATACTATACACACTATTTTGAAAAGTTTTTAACTTTTGAGTCATATAATACATCATTTATTTATGTCAGTATTTATTTTCTTGTGATTTTGCACTTTCTTATTATTTTTAGGTGATTTTTGTTTTGTATTCATAGGTTTTTAATAATTTTTACTAACCGATCAAAGATGTTTTAAAGTGACATTAATGGAATTTTATATTTCGTAATTATTATTAAAATAAATGCTTGAATTGACGTAAGTTAGGCATTTCTGTAACTTAAAAACCGTTGTGTTGAAATTGAACTTGATATGAAGTAGTTCATACTGTTATGGCATTTTAAAATTTTGCTTGAAAATGGGAGTACAGGTATATGTAATATGATGCTTATAAGTCTTAATCATTTACATATTGTATTCTTTCAGATAGAATAACTGAAGGTGAAAGTTTTTATGGAGCAAAGACTTGTGGGAATACAATGGGGAAAGTCAGCAATAGAAGCTCATTGGTATCATCTCGACGCAGGGTCATGAAGCGTAAGTGATTAACGCGTATCTGTAATCCAGAAAGATCTTATACTGAGCCATCTGCCTAACTATTTCAGTTTCATAGTGCATTCCTGACAACATATTTTGTAAAGCCATTGTCAAGTGTGATATTAAGTAGTGTATCTTTACCTTTGAAGTACCAAGTGTCAGTTCTTAATAAATATTTGGGTAATTTTGCAGCATGTCCTAGAGTGGGTGTCAAGAAGAATCGTGGATCGACAAAGGTTCCACTGTCCATACCTCCACCCATTCAGACTTACGTTGATGAAGACTCTGGCTTTGGAGGTGACCAGTCTTTGGATTCTGAGTCCTCACTTTTGTCTGCTTCAGAAAGTCACACCTCAGGAGTGAAAACTATCACATCCATCCTACCATCTTTACCCATGGTGCCTCAGACAGTACGTTCAACATAGCTTTCTTTCCTAGCATTTATGTAGTTTGTATAATGAAATAAATATTTTTTACAGGTGTATTTTTTCATTGGCAGAGATATTTGTATCTCTGCCTCCAGTAGATCAGATTAAAGTGTGTTTACATATTAACCACTTGAGTTAACAGGTATAAAATAATCCATTTAGACAGGGACAGTAACTGAGAATGTTCCAGTTAGACAGGGACTTTAACAGAGAATGTTCCAGTTAGACAGGGACTGTTACAAGAAGAAAAGTGGTCAAATGTTGTTTGTAAACAGTTTCTCCAGTAATATGAAGATTTTATTCGGAAGTGCTCTGTTATTACATCCCACTACTGATCATTTTAAACATCTTTAACTGATATAATCAGGTATTGGCAGAAATGGAGATTGCTTATTATGCAAATGTCAATGATAGCATGTAATCAGCATGATTTGGAGCACATTTTTTTTGCACAGCTTCTCTCTTTCATTGTATTAATCTCTGGCAAAGTCATCTAAAAAAATCTGGATTGAAAAGCATAACAGGTAAGTATTTAACTCGGAGTGTTTGACACTGTCTCTTATCCTTGTGTTTGTTCATCATAACACATGTAGTGGTGGATGTCTGACCCTGGTGTCCCGTTTGGGTTGTGTCCTTACAGAAATTGTTGCTAGTCAGTTTGTTGCAAGGTACTGGAGAGGAACGTGACATGGGAACCAGCCAGAAAATGCCGGAGAAAACAGCTGTAGGGACTATTGACCCTACAATACAACTGACCATCAGTAATGGCACCAACCAAACAGGGAACACTAAAAGTGCAGTGATGTCCAGTGGTGCAGGAATGGATTGGCACACACCCCACCATAGTATTGTAAGGACTTTGGTGGCTGCTCCTGGAACCTCCAGTCTCAACCTCAAGAGTGCTACGGGCACTGAGGTTGTTTCTGAGATGTCTTCAGAGAGATCCAATTCTCCTCCTCCTCCTCCACCCCCCACTGGCACAGTGCCAGTTGGAAACACAAATCAAAAGGTAGGCATGCTTACAGCCACCTAGAAATGCAGATTTATTCATTCTTCAATACATGAATGATACATGATTGTAAACTTGCACATCAACTTAAATGTGCCGAGTGTCTTTTCTCTCTGGATACAAAGAATCATCTGTTCATTTTACCAAGCTCTAGTATCTTATGGGTAAGACATGCAAACTTAGAGGTGCTATTTATTTATTATTTTTATTATTATTGTTATTATTATTTTTGTTATTACTATTATTATTATTATTATTGAAGATGCATTGTAATTAAAATGTTGTGAAGTCTCCTGTTTAATGGATATGTATAGGAAATTTACGAAGGCTAAATGCATTAACTCAAAATTTTGGCTTTGTGAATGTCTTTGGAGATGTAAGGATGTAAAATGACACAAGTGTAACAAATTCTGTTAAACATGAAACTGATTGAAATTGTATGAATATGATGCCTAATATCCTTGGGAATATATACTATGGATGTGTGCATGTTATTCCGTGTGCGGACAGTTTGCCGACAGACAATTAGCCGGCAGACAGTTGGTCGAACGACAATTCACAGACTGGATAGTTTGGCGACAGGACAATTGGTCGACAGGACAGTTGGCTGATACTTGATTGAACGTACACTTTGTAGATATAATATTTGTCACCTGTAGGATTATTTAAAAATAAGTACAAAAAGAATAAAAAGATTTATTCGGAAAAACATTAAACAGCCAATTGAAAACATTGCTGACAATTACAGTATGTGAGCAGGCCTTGAAAAATTGGAATCCATCATCCTTGTCGTAGTTTGCTACAAGATTTTTCAGTCTCTCCTTGAGGCGAAGATATTTTTTGTTTCCTCGAGACATATCAATCCCTGATAACACCTGTTCTAAAGTAATCTCCGTGCTTGATTGTTCCAGTTTAAGTTTCTGAATTGATTTGGGAAAGTTAGGGATTTTTTTTTAATACTGTTTATAGCTGCTCTCTGAAAGTCTACTGTAATCATGTCAAATTTAAATTTCTCCCTTCTCTAATGAAAGCAAATATTACATCATAAGTCTCTTCAGATATATTTTTTGTTACACAATAAAGTACAGGCACTGTTCTATATTCACCAATTAGTACATGAATCATGTATAGTTGTATACCCAGTGGTGAGGAATCGAAAGTCCCATAAAAAAACCACTCAGTTTTATGCTGATAAAATTTCCATATTTTTCAAAGTACTAAATATAAAAACCTCATCACTTTCATAATTCAAAAAGACTTCGCCTCATGGAGTTTTATATTGTTCTTCCTTATTAATAACAGGTCTTTTTTGTCAAACTGTATGCAAAGGAGATTTCTTTTTTGCTAAAGCTTCAGCATTGCTCATGGGAATATTGAAAATTATATCATCAATTATAGAGCAAGGCAACTGTTCAGATCTATCAGCACGAATCTTTTTTCGTTCTTTAACTTTTGAAGAGCTATTTTCAGCCGGCATTGGTAGATGTGAATGCTTGGATGGATTTCCATTAATTTTGTCATCTACTGTTTTCAGTCTTGCGTTGCACAGTTTACGGTTTGCACATCTCCTGTGAGTCTTAGATTTCCTAATTTTTTGGATAGTATATGCATATCCTTCATATAGCAGCTTTCTGCCACCTCTTTCTATCCTGACAAACTCCATGATACTGAAAGGCTTAGAAAAAAACTAATTTAAGAAAAGTTGGATGCAACCTTGAACTTAAGTGTACGTTCAATTAATTGTGGGCCAGTTGTCCTGTCCACCAACTATCCAGTCTGTTGGCATATTGTCCGGATACCTGTTATTCACCTGAGTTTCTTTTATGTGCATAAGAGCAACTGGATGCAACCTCTGTCATCCATGAGTGCAGAGAGAGAGATCGTCTGTCTTGCATTGATTTTAGTGTTTCTTAATATTTTGTTTCATATGTATTTGTTTTTTGTATTTTCATCATGTTAAGTATTTGAAAGATCTTTTTGCTGTATATATTCTGTTCTGATATTGGTCATCAGTAAGTCAAAGCTGGTTCTTTGCCAACCTGTCCAAGTTGTGGGTTTCAGTTAGATTTTTGATGTTTTGTGGGGGGGAGCCCTGTCTTATTAAGTATGGCAATGAAATGTCAAAATGCAACTTAGAATGTTAGGTAGGTATACTGCTTAAACTGCGAATATTTAGTTAAGGAGCACTCCAAGCATAACTTGCATTTTGAGTTTGGTAGATATCCTTCTCTCTCCTTTCTGCTCTTATTTTGTAAGGATATTTCACATGTGCATAGTGGTTCTTTTACATAGGGGTTTGTGAATTGCTAAAGTTCATATTATTACATTTTTATTTTGTACTCCCAGTGTACCTCTTTCTGGATATGAATCAAAGAAATTTCTTGGAAATTAATTCTTTATTGCCTATGGTCTTCTTCCAAACATTTTACCCACAAAGGAGTTGTATCTCACTCTTGGGAAGCTCAATCCCACTTTTTTTTTTACCCCTTTTTAGTACCTAATATGCAGACTTCTTCCATACCTGGTGGTTTCTAATTTGAGTTTGTATGTGTATCGTACTTCAAAATTAGTATTGCATGTATATGTTCTTGTAATTCTCATGTAAAAGTCGACCCCTATTTGTGGGCAGATATACAATTAATTTTTATATATCCAGGGTAAAAGTCGACCCTTCATTTTTAGGGCTGTTTTCCTAATCATTACCATTATACAGTCTAATGTTAGGCAGTATAAATACTACATGCTGGTGTGGTAATTCCTTTTTGTGTATGATATTGACAGGCCCACATACACTTTATGATATAGGATATAAAAGCACCATTCTAATGTGATAACAGGCTGACTGGAGATCATTATATTGCAGATAAATATCTGGCATTAATGAATATCTTTTTTTTATTATATTGCAATAAAATCTGGCTCTTGTTTCTCCTCTTTTGAGTAACACCCAGCATAAATTTCGTCCCTTCAAACATAGTACTTATGTAAGAGGCATTTAAAAAGTCAAATTATTACATGAATTTATACTTCTCTGTTTTCATGTATAGCTTGGCTGGGGGAGCTATGCCCTTCATTATTATTGGTTATGGCTAATCTCTTCATATTACAAGCAGTAATATGTGTTATTATACCATTGTAAAACTGAATATTTTGTCCATGTTTTGCTAATCAAAATTCCATATTTATCACTAGGGATTTAATCCTATAATCCTTCACTTTTTAGTTTTTAATATAATACTGGATCATGATATATCTTTATGGCAATCTAGATACATATAATAAGTTTCCCTTTTATTTTTAATACAGACACTCCCCAACTTACAAACGAATTAAGTTCTAGAAATCCGTTTGTAAGTAGAATTGCTCGTAAGTTGTGTTTAGGCTTCTTTTATATGAAGAAAAGTTGTTGACCTTAACTCCTTTCCCACTGACGAATGCTTCTGGTTCATAGCCAAAATCCTCTCCAAAAACTTCTGTAACTCAAGCTCTCCCCCTCTCATTCGCTCTGATGGGTCTACAGCTTGCTCTCCCACTGACAAAGCCACTTTCTTTGGCTCTCATTTTTCTGCCAACTCTTCTGTAAGCTATTCCAGTGCACCTGTCCCTCAATCTTTACCCCTCTCTAATCCTATGCCCTCCCTTATCCTTTCTTCACACAAAGTTACTCACTAAAGATGAACAAGGCATCTGGTCCCGATGGTATCCCTGCAAGGTTCCTTAAGGAGTTTGCAGATGAACTGGCTCCCATGCTTTGCCGTCTTTTTTGCCTCATTCTGTCAACTTGTATCTACCCTTCATCTTGGAAGCATGCTCTAGTTCAACCTGTTCCTAAGATGGGTGACCATTATTATTCCTTCACACTACTGACATATTGCCCTAACCACCTCTGTTGCTAAAGTTTTTCGAAGCTTTGCTGTATGATTACTTTTTGAAATGCCTTTAATCTAACTCACTTATCTTCGATCACCAGTACGGCTTTCGCAAGTCAAGATCCACTGGTGACCTCGTGTCCTATCTTACTCATGTATGGTCATCTTCTCTGAGGAACTATGGGAATCCTTTGTCGTTGCCCTTGATATCTCTAAGGCTTTTGACAGAGTCTGGCTCAAGGCTCTGTTGGCCAAACCCCCTGCCTATTGCTTTACCCCTTCTTTCTGTTCTTTGATTTCCAGTTTTCTCTCTGACCTTTTTATATCTGTAGTTGTTGATGGTGCCACATCTAGCCCTTTCTCTGTTACCAGTGATGTTCCACAGGGCTCTGTTCTTTCACCTACTCTGATCCTTCTTTTCATCAATGATCTTCTACAATCCCCATCTTCCTCTCTTCTTCATGCCTTTGCTGATGATTCTACCCTTCACTTTCCTCTGCCTTTTCCTCACAACCTTCATCTGCTGCTCATAATCAGTCGTATCACTCATTCTTCTACTATCAACTTCAGTTTGCAGAGGGTATCTGATTGGGGCACCCAAAATTTTGTTAAATTATTGCCTCCAAGGCACAGTTCTTGCTATCTCTTTATCTTCTTCTCCTGATAGACCTATTGTCTACGAAACTAATGAAATTTACCCTCTTAATTCTATCAACATATTAGGAGTCCATATAACCTCTAACTTGTCCTGGAGGAATCACATAATCCAAATTTCTAAATCTTCATCCAAACAATGGGAGATTCTGTTTCAATTTCATCATTATTTTTCCTCTTTACAGTTACTTAAAATCTTTAAAGGTTTTATCCGCTCCTGTTTAGAATACTGCTCACACATCTGGAGGGCTTCTTCTTGTACTTATCTCCTTGATAGGGTTGAATCTAAGGCAGTCAGACTCATTAATGATCCTTCTCTTACTTCTATTCTGGATTCTGTCTCTCTTTGCTGTAAGGTATCTTCCCTTTCTCTTTTCTATCGCTACTACTCTCATCGCTGCTCTGATGAGTTGGCGAGTTGCATCCCTCCCCCACTTCCAAGTCCGCGTAACACTCACCAAGCGGCCTCATCTCACAGGTACTGTGTTTAGATTTGTAGCTCGTGGATTGGTCAGTGCAGCAACTGCTTCTTCACACCCACCTCCAGACTCTGGAACTCTCTTCCTCCTCCTGCTTTTCCTAATTCTTATGACCTATCATCCTTCAAAAATGGATCTGTCGTCATATCAGGGCCTCATCCTCCATATCTCTTGGTCCTCTGTACTTTACTGCCTTGTCCTTAACCTTTTTCTTTACCTTCGTCTTGGTGCTATCTTGTGCCTGGGGCTTTATTGATGAAGGCAGTTTTTGCCTGTCCTGGTGTAAAAAAAAAAAAAAATACTGTGCAGTACGAAAATATGCAGCACTGTACAGTACTTCGGCCAGAGACACTTAACTACTACATAAAGCATAAAATATAAAATATTAATGAATTTTAATATGTTCATAAGTTGATAATATATATATACAGTACAGAAACTCCCCTACATACAAACAACCAGCTTAGAAACATTTACAGGTACGAACAAAAATCCATTATCTACTGTACTGTATTATTACATAATTATTACTGTGTTATAATTCTTTAATGCTGCATACTTTATGTTTTATGCAGTAATTAAGAAGCATCAGAGAGGATTGCATTCATTATTCAAGGTTCCAGGACCCATTGTTCCAGATATCCCCTTTGCAGAGAGCGATAGATTCTTCTCCCAAAGACAAAGACTTGGAAGTTTCACTTCCATAGAGGTCCAAACATCTTTTTCCAGAAAAGTGTCTGCAGCAAAGATTGTTTTGTACTTGCTATGCCTTGGTGCTTTTCCAAGGAGTGGGGAAGTTGTTGTTAAGTTTCTGTTTTACTAAAGGGACTCAAAGTACTGAACTCGGTTAATAGCCCGCAAACAGACAGAACATTTATTAATTTTGCACCCTACTACCACTACTCAGTTAATTGAAAGTCAGAATTCAAGTTTCTTTTAATATTGGAAATGCAGTGACACATTAAAAATAATTTAAATAATTTTTGGAAAACTGGAACATATATAAAATTAGATTTATGGAATGCTGCCTCGAATCATGGAGGTGGTGAGCACGATTTTGATTCCCGGCATCACAGACAGATGCCAAGACTCTGGCTTCAACTCGACGATTACCTCAGCACACAGGCAGAGTAGAATAGAGGACACTGCAATTGCAGAAACAGAAACGACACACTGTTAATAATGGGAAATCTGAAGGCACGAGTACACAAATAATGAGCTTCCAATATTATTTCACTGGATGAAAATATATTCGTTAGTCACAGCTAACCAGAAATATTTACACTACCTTAAGAGCATTCAAAATCATTAATTATTTGCCGGCATTAGCGTAAAACAATTTATTCACAATAAATAAAGAATAAGCGAGACAAATACAGTATATATTCCTTAAATTGTGGGTATCCACAAATTTCTTATTATTTGCAATTTATATGGTAAAACACTTTATTTATGATAAAGAAAGAATCTGCGAGATAAATATGTATTCATTTAATTTTGGTTAGCAAGAAATATTTTCAGTGCCGAAAGGGCAAAACCACCTTTTGAAGTATTTGCAACTAATAACTCAATACACTTTATTTCCAATAAATTAAGAATTAGCAAAGTTAATACAGTATGTATTCATTAAATTGTGGTTAACAAGAAACATTGCAATGCCAACAGGGTAAATTTACTTATTAATTATTTGCTGTTTATAGCATAAAACACTTTAGTTGAATTATTAATTATTTGCAATTTATAGCGAAAAAAACACTTTATTTACGAATATTGACGTAAAATACTTTATTTACAATGATAGAAGGGGTGAAATGAAATGAGAATTCGTTAGGAGAAATGATAGATTTGTACGTGGTAATGAGCAATCTTCTCGGGTTGAAAGTTTACTTTGGCACCCGCAAAGAAAAAAAATTTCTTATCAACGTATATCGGCGGTAATTTCCAGGTCAAGGAATTAAATTTGGCAAATGAGACTCCGGTTAGGTAATCTACAAAAGTTCGTTAAGTATGGGAATGGGACTGAGAAAAATTTCCTAGGATTTGACCAGTAACGAATTTAACCAGTTTCTCGACTTCCCAATTTGTTTGACCAACGAGCTTTACTATACACTACCTCTCACCTTGTTGGGCCAGATAATTTCCTGTGAGGACACCACGTAAAAAAAGTATGAAGTAAGTGGGACTTCTGAGGCGAGATCTTGCCTCTGGGAAGTTTGGCCACCAAATGAGAGTGATCTGGCATCCATTTTGGTGACATCATCATTCGGCCCCCTGTAGGATGTACAGTGTTGCCTCACTTATCGCGGTAGTTTGGTTCCGGGACCCGGCGCGAACCAGGAAATCCGCGAAGTAGGATCCGCCTATATGTACATAGATATTTTAATATATTTTTACGTTTACACTGTATAAACCCTACCTGCACTGTTAAAAAACACCCTTTACATTATAAATAACAGCAAGCAACGTAAATTTTTATGAAAGTGATAGATAAAATTACGGTGAATGAAGTGATAATGACGTGACATACTCATTTACAATTATTTTTTCGTTTACGTACTGTATAAACCTTCCCTCCACTGTTAAAAAAACACCCTTTACATTATAAATAACAGCAAGCAACGTAAATTTTTATGAAAGTGATAGATAAAATTACGGTGAATGAGGTGATAATGACGTGACATACATACTCATTTACAATTATTTTTTCGTTTATGTACTGTATAAACCCTCCCTGCACTGTTAAAAAGCACCCTTTACATTATAAATAACAGCAAGCAACGTAAATTTTTATGAAAGTGATAGATAAAATTACGGTGAATGAGGTGATAATGACGTGACATACATACTCATTTACAATTATTTTTTCGTTTACGTACTGTATAAACCCTCCCTGCACTGTTAAAAAAACACCCTTTACATTATTAATAACAGCAAGCAACGTAAATTTTTATGAAAGTGATAGATAAAATTACGGTGAATGAGGTGATAATGACGTGACATACATACTCATTTACAATTATTTTTTCATTTACGTACTGTATAAACCCTCCCTGCACTGTTAAAAAAACACCCTTTACATTATAACTAACAGCAAGCAACGTAAATTTTTATGAAAGTGATAGATAAAATTACGGTGAATGAGGTGATAATGACGTGACATACATACTCATTTACAATTATTTTTTCGTTTACGTACTGTATAAACCCTCCCTGCACTGTTAAAAAAACACCCTTTACATTATAACTAACAGCAAGCAACGTAAATTTTTATGAAAGTGATAGATAAAATTACGGTGAATGAGGTGATAATGACGTGACATACATACTCATTTACAATTATTTTTTCGTTTACATACTGTATAAACCCTCCCTGCACTGTTAAAAAAACACCCTTTACATTATAAATAACAGCAAGCAACGTAAATTTTTATGAAAGTGATAGATAAAATTACGACGAATGAGGTGATGATGACGTGACACATACTCATTTACAATTATTTTTTCGTTTACGAACTGTATAAACCCTCCCTGCACTGTTAAAAAACACACCCTTTACATTATAAATAACAGCAAGCAACGTAAATTTCAATAAAAAAATGAAAATACTGAACTTTTTTTTTTCAATATTTTAATATTTTTGCTTATACCCATAAAATAAAATAATAATTTATCCAAAAAAAACCCGCGATAGAGTGAGAACACGAACCAAGAAGCACGAATAACCGAGGTATTACTGTATATTCAGAGCAGTAACTTGTCATATAATCTTCGAGGGCTACTGTAGTGGTGATCCCTGGCAGACAATTATGGCAGAGTTGCAAGGGAGAAATGGTATTTTAAGTGCAAGAAGCGGAATTAAATAAAAAAAATGATATATTATGGGCAAAATAGGTTGCTGGCGAACAATCTCCAGAACATTCTTTGCTTTGCAGGAGACGGAATTATGATTATTCAGATAATAAAGAAGCTACCAAAATGTATCTAGACAGGCTAATGAGATAACAGCAGGGTCAAATTTAGAACAAAATTATCAGCGAGAGCAATTTTTATAACAAAATTTATCAGTAAAATAATTTTATAATAAGATAACTGCGTAAACAACTTATCTAACAGAGTCGCTAGGATTATGGCCTCGATAATGAGAAAAAAGAAAGAGCAGAAAACAGAAATAGGAGGGAGATTTTTATATTAGGATCATGCTTTCTACACGTACAAGAATATTAAACAAGATATATTTAAAATTAGTGATTTACTGAAATATAAATTGCAAATAATCATAATATTGAAAGTGCAAGGAGTGAGATTTATTTTAGCAAGAAAAGACTACAACCTCTGGTGACTTTGAGCGAAACACACTGTCACACAAGGTGCGATAAATATTAAATGGTAGTGAAGAAATCTCTGGATGTGTCATGTGTTGTTGAACCATCAGTGTGGCACACCAAGTACAAAATCTTTGCTGAAGGCACTTTTCTGGAAAAGTGTCTTCAGCTCGTATTCCAAAGCAAGAGGTACTTCATTGTTGAAGACATCTACGGAGAAGAACTATTAACTCTTTGGGAGAAGACAGGGATATCTGAAATAAAGGGTCCTGGAACCTTGTGTAATAATTACAGCCCTTTGGTGCTTAACCAACATATATACAGTGCTGCACATACAAAATATCAACTTATGAACATATTAAAATTCATTAATACTGTATACTTTATGTTTTATGTAGTAAAATATCTTTAGCTTAAATACTGTACAGTACTGCATATGTATGTACTGTGCAGTACTTTTTTTTTTTTTTACCGAAGTACTACTTACAAACAATTCTACTTACAAACGGAATTCTGGAACCTAACTCATTTATAAGATGGGGAGCATCTGTACTCTATATATGTTGGTGAAGCACCAGAAAGGACTGCTGTTATTACACAAGGTTCCAGGACCCTTTGTTTCAGATATCCCTGCTGAAGAGAGTGATAAAGAGATTCTTCTCCCAAAAAGTTAATATCTTTTTTCTTCAGAAATGTCTTCAACAATGAAGTACCTTTTGCTTTGGAATACGAGCTGATAGCACTTTGTCTGAAAAGTGTCTTCCACAAAGATTGTTTTGTACTTGGTGTGCTACACTGATGCTTCTCCAACATACGAAATATCAGAGATTTTACTACCGTTTAATTTTTATGAAACCTTGGAAAAGCACCAAAGCATAACAAGTACAGAAAAATCTTTGCTGAGACACTTTTCTGGAAAATGATGTTTGGACCTCTTTGGAAGTCGGACTCATCTGGAGAAGAGAGTTATTAACTCTGAGAAAAGATTATCTCAATGTCTCTCTTCAGCGGGGATATCTGGAACTATGGGTCATGGAACCTTGTGTAATAATCACAGTCCTCTTTGATGCTTTGTAACTACTTCATAAAACATAAATTATACAGAATTAATGAATTTTGATAGTGATAATAATGTTATAATACAGTGCAGTACAGTAGTACATACATCAGTACATTGGTAAAAATTGAGTAGGTTTTTGTTCATATCTGGGAATGTTCGTAAGTAGGGTAGTGCATGTATTTAAATGGTCTCTCCAAAACATGGAACCAGCTAGCTGTACTATTCTTTGTCAGATATCCGAATTTCTTCGTCAGTATTGATGCTTATTTTAAGCCGTTATCAGGTAGACATTTCCTCGATTTTTGGTGTATGATATTTCATATCACTGTGGCTCTAGAGTGGAAAATTATTTAAATGCAATCATTATGAAGGACCCACCTAATTTATAAACTTACCAAATGGGGTGATAGTCTGTATCATCCTTTTTACCTTGTCAAGAATGATAAACATATTTGGACGAGAGCTCCCTTGATTCATTACAATATTTCCTTTGTAACTTTTACAGCAATTTTTAAAAACCCCTCTAGATTGCCTGTCATGGACCTCTTGTAAAGCTGTTGTGCTCTATGCAGGAACCCTGTCAATGTATGCACCCTGTAACTGTAGAGATACAGCCTTTCATTTCTGTAACTTTACTGCAGTGCTCAAGCAAAATCATATGTGAGAGTCCAGGATATATGGAAAACGTTTTTTTCTCTTTTGTATCTTTTTTTTAAAATTATATTCACTTTGGAGGCTGTTTATCTTGAAGAGGGTTGATTCATGTTTTGCAACGAGTGTTCTTGGCAGTGTTATCACTTTGCCTTTTAGTGGATTTCTTTAATATTAGTTTATTATCCTTGTTGACTTAATATTTTTTCAGTCAGCTTTACCCTATTCAGCATATATAGAGTGCCCTTGTGGCATGTATGTAATGTGCACTTTTATTTATACTGTTTTCAGTTACTGTATCTCGTAATGAGTTGGCTCTACTTGTTTTCTTTATTCTATTTTTTTTAGTACACTACTTGTAGCCTTGTCAAGGTAGACCATATAAGAAGTCTTGCTGCATACAGATGGGTTATTTTTATTTTTATTTATTTTTTTCTATTTTAGCATTCCTAACTGGTTGTCGCTTCCCTATTTTTTAAGTGCTATGGTAATTGGAGCCTTAAAGTATGGTAGCAAAAAATGAGATATAAGCTCACCACCCCTTTTCCAAAATAATATATCTTTGGAGATGGTTACTGTAAATTTGCTCTTCCATAATTGTCCTGCAAACAGAATTGGCCTGTCATTGAACTCTTAGACTCTGAGCCCTGGTTGGATATCTTGGTGTACAGTTTTGATTTACTGAGATATTTTGCAGAAAAAAGTACAGTATTCAAAGAATTCTTCTTAATCCTAGACCTGTCATGATGAAGAGAAGACTGAAAGTAATCAATTCTGCATGGATCCTTTTTTTTCCGTGTTTTGTCCGATTTCCAAGCATTTTGTACTTTCCAATTTATGTTTTAGAAGTGTTGGAGTTTTGTTTATGAATACAATATTTATTTTCAAGCCTCAAGTGTGTTTAGGAAGCCTTATTCTTGTAAAAAAACCAGCACTGTATGTGATTTTATGTATTTTATGTCAATTTAATAAGTTCGTAGCTCCTGTACATCCTTGCAAGGCCATGACTTTAACATGTTAGTGTTGTGTTTATATTTTGTATGCACCATTTCAAATTGAAGTAATAAAAATAAAAACACCATTGCTAATGCATTGCGAATATTACCCAAAGTTTCAGTGTGGATGAATTCTCTACCAACAATGGAAACCGTACCTGCTGATACTAAGGGGAATGCCTGAATTGCTAATATTTATATTCTTTGGTATCAGTTTAGAGAATTTATACCAAATATCATGTGTGGAAGATGGTTTGACGTCTTTAGTCTCAAAACGAATGTATGTGAGATGAAATTGGTTACATTAGAAAAAAGGAGTCACTTGCTTAAATGGGATCTGAAATTACGTGACTGAATTCATTTATGCCCTGATGCATATTTGAATTTCCATTATTGAAGATTACATTTAATTTGTTTTTGAGTAATTGTAAGGTTTTTATGAAGTTAATTATTTTTCTTTTAGTGTTATAGTATTGTTCCATCAGTTTTATGGGCTTCATAAAACTGAAACTTTGTGCTTTCCATTTCTGCTTATTAAAAATGTATTTGTTTTGCCTGTTTCTTATATTAGAATGAGTGTATTGAACTTTCCAACATTTTTAATTAGTCATATATGAAGAAAAGTACTTCTTTTTTAGCTTATCTTTTTATGTATGCTTAATGTGTTACACACTGTTTATATACTGGTATGTAGATGCATTAAATGTATATTGCATTAGATAATTCAGTTGTCAAGTAGATTGTTTTTTTTAGTGAAACATTATAATCAGTTTTGTCATTTTGGAATATTTGCAATACGATGATATTGTGAATGTCGTAGATGCAACCTTTTGATCACTCTTGTTTAATATAGAGGTAGTTGACAGCTCTGTAGCAATGTGTGGCATCGCAGTCAATGAGTTCAGTAGCTTTATCTCACTAATGGATATTTAGCAATGTACAGTAGATTCTCAAATATAGAATGTGTTATATATATGCACTGTTTGCTATGAAACTACATTATTTTGTATGAATATTATTTGGCTTTTACGAATAAACTTCCCATAATTTATTAGCTAGAATAATAACCTATATATTTATATGAATTTTTTCCTAGGAAAGTTATGAAGTTAGAGAAAAATTCGTCCATGCCTGACTTATATATAATGAACTTTACCTAATAATATTGTCGTTAGGCTTCAGTTTCTCTTCATAATTATTGATGTACTGTACTACTACTACTCGATTTCAGTATTAACATGATGATAATTACCGATGTACTTGACTGAGGTAGATATTTTTTATTACTAATATGATATATATGGTTAGGCAACTGTTAAATAGATTGTTTTATTTTATTAGTGAAGCTTAGTTTTCACATAATTTTGATTTATTTTTCCTTCTTACCTACAGGGAGTTGATAATCATGTGCCTGTTCAGAACAGTAGATTCCCCACGGATTTTTGTGGTGAAGAAACGCAAGAACTTCCTGAGAGTTTGGGCTGTAAGACTTCTCGCCCTCATGTGCCACCCCTTATCTCTTTCAGGGATGTATCTCTTCTGTCATCAATTACATCAATAAGGTAGGGAAGGTAGATTACATAAAGCTGTCTAAGGTTTGATAAGAGTTTGTCTTTTATTATATTTTTAGACTTAATCAGATAGATTTATAAGATTATAATGCCTTTTTTTTATTGAAGAAAACAGAATGATGGATGTGATTGTTGATGTTGTTTGAAAGTTATTGGTAACACCATTTAAGATTTTATGTACAACTCTGATAGTAGGTGATTGGTAAAAATTTTTTTTGATGCAGGATATCATTTTATTTGTGGTTTAATAGAAATGTGTGTGCATGTGTAATTTCCTAATTGTGCTTATGGGAAAGAGCCTTTACCTGTAACTCTCCATCTCTTGGTCAATTCCATTCTTATTCTCAATGATATTTATCATATTTGTCCGTAAAACTGAATGTAGTCAGCATTAAGTACTTCCTCGCTTGGTGAATTCCAGTCATCACCTTTTCTTACACTAAAAACTTTTTCCAACTTGTTTGTATGTTTTTTCAAGTGCAGACTCCAAAAGGGTGCTGTATAATCAAGCTTTGGCCTCACATAAGTTACATAAATATTCCTGCACAATTCCTTGTCCATGTATCTTAAGGCTACCCTTATATGTGCTAAGGAAGCATATGCAGCCCTTACTGAACTATTTGTATGCATTTCCAGAGACAATTCTGCCGATATGTTATTTGCGTGTGAAGTTGTCCCTCATTCTCCGTAAGTACAGTAATTGGTTCTGCCAAATAGATGTTGAAGTTAAAATTTGCGTAAAGTCAGGTCCCACTTTTTTATGGTGTAAGTACAGTACAGTGTATGCAGTGTGCCCTATTACTAACCACAACCCTTTTCCTCTTATTTATGTTTCTGTAATTGATGTTTAAAGCTTAAATAATAATAATAATAATAATAATGATAATAATAATAATAATCAATAATAATAATAATAATGTTAATAATAAAAATAA
>JAXCGZ010004184.1:0-2500 GCA_037179515.1 Halocaridina rubra
TATCTCAATCCATAGTTTTAAGGACAGGTATGATAAGTATCACTAAGTATAAAATGGAAGAAATCAGGAGACGGGAAGATACGAGCTTTGGGCTCTTTCCCGTAAACACAATTAGGTAATCACAATTAGGTAATCACGCGCAAAGAAAAATGAGAGAATGTTTAATCATGAGTGAAAATGTTATGAAGACGTTTGTTTAAAATTGGAACGAAGATTATTATAATTACAATTATCATTATTATTATTATTATTATTATTATTATTATTATTATTATTATTATATTATTATTATTATTATTATTACAATTATCATTATTATTATTATTATTATTATTATTATTATTATTATTATTATTATTATTATTATTATTATTATTATTATTATTATTATTATTATTATTATCATTATTATTATTATTATTATTATTATTATTATTATTATTATTATTATTATTATTATTATTATTATTATTATCATTATTATTATTATTATTATTATTATTATTATTATTATTATTATTATTATTATTATTATTATTATTATTATTATTTATATTATTATCATTATTATTTTTTGTTGCTGCTGCTAATATCATTATATTTTTATTAAATTATAAACAGAAACTATACATCGATAGTAGTGTTTCATAAATTTTCCATATCATCATCATTCACGAATCAATGGAAAGGACTGATATCAGGAGCATCTCTAGGGCTCAAAACAACCATTATAGTGTCCAAGAGACCAGTCACATACAGCGACCCGCGTGAACATTGGAAAAATGAATTAGAGGGTCAGTGAATAGGATTTGTGTCATGAAGGGTATCCGACCGTAAAAATTTTGACGCAGAACCAACACTATTTTCTCCAAGAGGTTAGTAATATACATCGACCCCAAATGAACTCTGGAAAAAGTAACGAGTTTGACACTCCAATTCGCCTCATATCAACTTACAAGACCGGATCAATGGATTGATATATTGTTAGGCTGGGCTGTCCAGCAATAATACCACGATATTATCAGTGACACCAGCACAGGCAAAGAAAATTGTCCTCATCGGGCCTGGGCACCAAGAAAACAGTGAGAAGAAAAAATAGCTTAAGGACAAGCCAGAAATGAAAGAATGATAAACAATAAGCAAAGGAGAAGATGAGAGTATACTTTAAGTAATGAAGAGTTAGAGATTTGGCAGCATTAGGCCTGAGATAACGATAGATCAGTTTTTCAAGGAAGATAAGTCATAAGAGTTAGGAAAGACAGAGGGAGGAAAGGAACTGTAGACTCTGTGCATCTTTGATTTAATTAATATTTATTATTTTTAATTTATTTTTTCTTTAGCTTCCTAATTCTCTGCCTATAACTAACTGGTATTTTATATTGACAATTGCCTTAAAATAATATATTTTTTATAATTTTTCATCTTTTATATATTTATATTTTCATTTTTTTTGCAGCTTTATAGTTCTCTCTCTACTTAAAAATAACATTTACTTTATATATATATATATATATATATATATATATATATATATATATATATATATATATATATATATATATATATATATATATATATATATATATATATATATATATATATATATATATATATATATATATATATATATATATATATATATATATATATATATATATATATATATATATATATATATATATATATATATATATATATATATATATATATATATATATATATATATATATATATATATATATATATATATATATATATATATATATATATATATATATATATATATATATATATATATATATATATATATATATATATATATATATATATATATATATATATATATATATATATATATATATATATATATATATATATATATATATATATATATATATATATATATATATATATATATATATATATATATATATATATATATATATATATATATATATATATATATATATATATATATATATATATATATATATATATATATATATATATATATATATATATATATATATATATATACATATATACATATATACATATATATATATATATATATATATATATATATATATATATATATATATATATATATATATATATATATATATATATATATATATATATATATATATATATATATATATATTAAAAACACTGAACTGTTAACATACAGTCTTGTCGCATGACTTCCGTCATGCTGAAGCCAGAATCTGAAACTTGTAACAAATCTTGAGGGGTAACGGTTGGTCGAGGGCGCAGATATTTTATTACATGCCCTCACTTTTATTGAGTTTTGGGTGCAGACCATGTTTTCCCTTGGGACCACCAAGATTTATGGCTAGGCACCTGGAACTAACCGCTGGCGCCATGCACCCCCAAGAGGCCTAAAGGATAAGGGGCCCTCGGTCCTCGAAAACACCACAAGTCGTGAAGAGAAACGTGAGAGGCTAGAAGTTAAAGGTGAAATAGAATACTCTCCCAA
>JAXCGZ010004184.1:7500-17500 GCA_037179515.1 Halocaridina rubra
TCAGAAGCAGTTATTCATTTGCACTCTTTAGCGTAACTCTACAGCACTTACAGTAGCTGGCTATTTTATCATTTTTATCTTGCTGAAGCTAATCCTTCAATTCCGGATCTTGCAACCATTCTTCCTTAAATGACTGCACATACCATTTCCTTTTCTTAGTGGAAGTTTCGCCTTGCATTTCGTCACTCATTATGATAGAACACAAATAATAAACAACTGGAAAAAAATGGCCTGCAAAACAAGGACAACCTTCGAGTCCAACAGTAAGTGTAGCACTAACTTGCAAACTGAACTTCCTGAGTTCACTGAGTAATTATACTTATTGCTATGTTACCTAACAAGTCGTCAATCTAACTTGTTTGAATCTTTTATATGGTACATACATGTTCAGTTGACGACTGGTCTATGAAAAGCTCTTTCAACACAGAATGTATGATATTATTATAAGCATTTATATATATCTGATTTATTTTAAATTTTTACTAATATGATATGATGTATGGAAAAACCCAAAATATAAGCCATTGTAAAAATAAAGACCTAAAAAACCAGATGGTTAGTGAAAAACCCAGATCTGGGGGGGAAAAACCCAGCATTGGCAGCCCTGTCTCAGTCAGTGGCCAGCGATGCAATGGTGTCTGTGTCCACGAGGCGGCCTGGTTTGCCATGGTAACACAGAGTCTCTTTTCATTGACTAGCATACAGCATACAGCCAATGATGGCGCCTGCTGGCCTCAAAATGTATGTTTCACCGCTCTGTGTGAACAATAACATTCATATGTATGTATCTAGACACGCTGCCAACCGCGCGTATGCGAGGGGGATCTCGCCACCTCGGCGGTTTGTAAGCCGCCGCGGTTACATCTGAACGATTCCATAAACAAACATTGAAAATGCGACAGCACGTTTCCAACCGCGTAGTTAAAAATGCCCTGTGTGAACACGCCCTAAAAGTTCTCAGCACTCCGTTATTTCATTTTTCTTACGTAGTTGCCATATATGCATCTGTGTCAAGTGTTTATCCTTTTGTTTATACATTCGAAATTCGAGAATTCCTTATGAAAAAAAATAAAACAGGAATCCTTTAATGTTGCAAAAACACAAAACGAGATTCAGGTTAATCATTTAATCAATGTAGAGAGATTATGAAACAAAAAACAAGCATACAATAATATACAGACCAAGAGTGGTTGTATTTAGTCCTCGAATCAAAAAGAGAGAAAAGACAAGGAATGAACAGTATCATGTTGTTCCTGCGCGATGTGTGATGCTTACATATAATAAATAATAGTAAAAGTACTTTTGAAGTGTAAATGAGTCAAGTAACGGCAGTTAAAAAAAAAAAAGTGGTATTGTCACAATTATCAAGTCGTGTAGATAGGCCATGTATTGGAAATGACTGTGGGTACAAATTTATATCATAGCGAGTTTGATCTGGTATATATGTCTATCTTAGTCGATCAAATGCAAAGCATACCAGGTTTGCTAGTAAATGCGTAATGTTATTAATATTTATTATAACAAGAATATTGATAGGAAGTACATAGTTCGCCTTTTGTTATCTGAGCACCATTCATATGGGATATTCTAGTGATATTAGAGAATGGTCTAGTCCATGGATTTATATTTAACTGCAATAATCATGTGCAGATATCATTAAAATACAGTCATGCTGACACTGTGTACGTACCAGTATCATAGTTCGTCGGTCCATACAGTTATTTTATTCTAGCTAAAAAGAAGAGTCCTTCACATAAAAATGTATACCCGTGAATTCCAGTGTTTTATATATAAAATAAAGTAAAAAGATTCTCTCTCTCTCTCTCTCTCTCCACGAGATATTGTCTGATAAAAAGTTCTAACTTCTACTGTTAGAATATCTCTATATCTACAAGGTGATAATTTCACAGATCTTTTAAACGCCCCTCAGTCGATAATCCGTCGTCTGTCATTCTCATCTGAATCTACAGTCGCTAATATCCATCATTTTATCCAGTGCAAGCGGATATACTCATTCTGACCAAGTAAAACTTATTTCAAGTGAAAGCACCACGTGGTAATGCTAACGTCCACAGTTTGCGAAGACTTCGTGAAACGTTGATTATATATGAAAGGATATATGATTTAAACAATTATTCTTCAGTAAAATGGATATAAAGAGGTTAGTACAGTTTTTGCTATACTACTAGCCTACATGGTCTAACTTCATACATATATGATGCAGAGATTTTATTTAATATTAAGGAATGCAACTCGTGAATAATCTGATAGTCTAGATTCTATATCAACTGCAGACCTTAGAAATATAGTTCTATGTTAGTTATTTCTTATTTAATAGTTATTTCCTCAGAAAGTACTAATTTTTCAGGAGACTTGTGATAAAATATAAGTATAATTTATTGGTAACGTGATCACTTTTCTCCGTTTTTTACTTCTAAAGTATATCGGGAATTGGGAAAGTCCTGCTGCTACTCACCACTTGTGTGTCAGGGACATACTGTTCCTCACAAAAACTCCAAGATGATCAAATGAAATATGAAGTGTCTAAGAATAATTCCTCTGACACATTTCATTCTTACCTGAAGTATTTCGAAGGTTCTTACACGTTGATTGTCGAAATGACTGATTTGAAGAGGGTAGGTAGCCATTAAAATTTGATTTTTCCTTCGTTGCTATATTGATAATTTATATTTATAGCACTGTTCATTTAAGCTAATACTGAAATATTTTTCTTCATACATACCAAATGACAATATTCAAGATGTGATCAAAATGTAGTGTTAGAGAATGTAACATGTTTTTTTTATAATAATCACTTGAAATTATATAGATAACTACCTACTTCTAAAATACTGATATATATTTTTACTCATTTATAAAGAACGTGGCTTACCACGTGACGGAAGTACGTCAAAGAGAAACATTGAATGGGGTAACAGAAAACAACGGAACTGTTTACCTGGGTCAGAACGGAAAAGATATGATCCTAAGTTACTTCCCAAAGACGAATGCAGTTGTAGAAAGTAGAGATAACAGTTGCAGATTAACTAGGTAGGCTAATGAGATAACCATACCATACAATGTATATTTTAGATAATTTTTCAAGGTTGATTTTTAACAGTGATTCACAATTGAATTGTTGTTATAAGTTACTGTTAAAAAAAGTATTATGACTGATATTTAATTAAGCTTATTACTTACATTTTTTAATTCAACTTCGTGTGCTGCACTCACCAAAAATTAACTATGAAATGGATACTCTCTCTCTCTCTCTCTCTCTCTCTCTCTCTCTCTCTCTCTCTCTCTCTCCCTCTCTCTCTCTCTCTCTCTGGCTTTGTTTACTTATTAGTGCTGGCTAGTACAGTGGTAACGCGCTGGCTTCGCATTCATGAGGTCGAAAGATCGGTTCCCGTCCAAGACCGAGAGTTTAAGCTGTTTACTGGCAGGAACTGCTGTGGGTGGACACCACAGTGGGGGGTTGGGGGCTTACCCTGGCTGACGAATACCCATTGTATTGAAATGGAAATAAAGTATTATTATTATTATTATTATTATTATTATTATTATTATTATTATTATTATTATTATTATTATTATTAATTTCTCTAAAAATTTAATTTACTTAAGCTATTTTGTTTACTATGTAATACCTCACGTGAGTTGCAAGATATATATCTTGAAATTGTACATTTTGACGGTCAGATGTCATTCCTCATACCAAACATTTCTATTGAACTGAACTTAAGATCGGCACCAAAGTGAGTTCTCTTAACCCCCCCCCCCATTTATTTTAATGTGGAGCTTTTCGCGTGTTCATAATAATAAAGATAATTAGCATGCTTCCAAGATATAACACATACTTGGTGTTAAGAACAACCTTGTAGTATGTGTAGGTAGTTAATGATTTCACACAATAATAATAATAATAATAATAATAATAATAATAATAATAATAATAATAATAATAATAATAATGACTGTTATGGGATGAATTTTTACTCATTTCTGCAAGCACAACTTAGAATTAGCAATTCAGCTGCATTTCAAGACCTGAAACTTATTCATATAATTATTTTCTTTTTCTTTTCGTTATGAACAGTATAAGAAATTTTCCTGAGATATTTTGGGGCTGGAATCAGTTGACTCAGCGGTCTGAGGACATTATCATAGGCCCGGCTGCACTCATAAGAAGATTCTTTACAAGCAATCAGGTATTATACATATTAAAAACTAACATTTCTTGCTTTATAATGAATCAACTAAATTTGTTCTCCCTGAGGGGTGGAAAGAATATCTCCTTATGTTCCCTTGCTTGTCGCATAAGTCGTTTAAATGGGGCAGAACGAGGGGACAGAGTTAAGCCCCTCTTAGGATATGCCTCCCACGAAGAGCAAAATATGGTGCTTTGACTCAGCCATCCCATTTTATAAGGAATTATGATTTTTTGCATGTGGATAAAGATTAAATTAGTAGATATTTTATTAGTGGTAGGCCTATAAGAGTTACTTCACTTAAATGAAAATTTGTTCCACAGAAAGTGACTTCTCTTTCTCTATAGAAAGTTAAGTGTTATGCCTTATTATCAACAAAGTTGATCATTTTAACTCCTGATTATATCTCTCAGATGCAAAGACTTCAAAATGGTGAACGTGGCAGACATGGTTCTGAATTTGATATTTGGGAAGCATGTGAAGAAGACAGCTCCGTCTTCTCTTCTACTTGCCAGGTTAGTTCGAGGTTTCTCTTTTATTTCAGAGTCATACCCAATGAATTTATTTTTGGGGGGATATAACCTCCTTAGGGATGAACGAAAAAATAAAAAATGCATATTAAATGCACCTCTTTAAATAAATTTAAACTTACTAACAATGGTATTTTCTTCCTAAGTCTATTTATTGTACTGTGTTACTTTGTATATTTTATAAGATACGTAATTTGAAAAATAATTTGTTAACCTTTTTCAAAATCCTGTTCAAACCCCTGCTAAAATCCTTGCTCTGTTTATATATTTATTACTAACCAAGAACATTTTCCTTAATTTATAAGACCAATATCGAAAGATTGTATCTAGCGCTTTTGCTAGTGGTAACAGCAACAACAACAACAACAACAACAACAACAATAATAATAATAATAATAATAATAATAATAATAATAATAATAATAATAATAATAATAATAATAATAATGCTGTAGATGATGGTGATGATGATAATAACAACGACAACAACAACAATATTTATGATAATTATTTGAAAATACTTAAAAATGCACAACTGCATTATATTTCTTTCATCTAGCTATCCTTGGATGTTAAGGAGGAGAATTGAATGTTTTCACTGACCACTAGTGGGTTGGGGTGGGGGTAAAACGGAGATTAATGGACATAGTGGGATCCCTCCGTCTGAGTAACATTTGTAAATGTTCCAGATTCACTTTTTATATGCAGACTATGTGGCCTAGTGGATTAAACTGTGTTGCTCTAGATTAGAGTTTGCAGGTTCGATCCTGACATGTAAGGGAGATTATTTGAAAACATTTAAAAATTGCATTATTTCATTACATTTGCTTCATCTAACTAGCCTTGGATGTTTGAGAAGAAGATTTAAATGTGTTCACTGGCCACTGGTGTGTTGGGGATGAAGGTAGATGTAGGTTAAAGGTCGCAGTGGCGTCTCTCCGTCTGACTAACATATGTAGAAGTTCCAGTTCCCCTCCTTATATACAGCCTCTGTGGTCAAGTGGACTAAGCTGTATTGCTCTAAACTAGAGTTTGCAGGTTCCATTCCTAACAAGGAAGGGAGATTATTTGAAGACATTTGGAAATGCGTAATACATATGTTTCATCTAGCTAGCCTTGGATGTTGTAGAATAGAATTAAGTATGTTCACTGGCCACTGGTGGGTTTTGGAGGGGGGCAAAAGGAGATTAATGGTTGCAGTGGTGTTCCTCCATCTAAGTAACAGTAGTAAATGTCTCTGTTCCCATTCACATATACAGCCTCTGTGGTCTAGTGGACTAAGATGATTTACTCTAGACTACGAGGGGTGCTGAATTATTCCTGGCTTAAGGGTATCATGAATGGGAAAACATGATGGTATGCAATATGTTTTTCTCTTTTTTTTTGTAGGTTTAACGCATTATGGCAGCTTCTACTGTGGATTTTGGTAAAACTGAAGCCTTGGATGTTGAGGAGGAGAATTATATGTGTTCACTAGCCACTGATGGGTTGGGGATGAGGGTAAAACCGAGATTAATGGTCATGGTGACATCCCTTCGTATGAGTAACATTAGTAAATGCTCCAGCTCCCCTTCTTTTATAAAGTCTCTGTGGTCTAGTGGACTAAGCTGTGTTGCTCTAGACTAGAGTTTGCAGGTTCAGTTCCCGACATGGAAGGGATATTATTTGAAGATATTTAAAAATTCCTAATTGCATTATACTTGTTTCAATGATAATAATAATATAGATTTGTTTTTATTTGCAGTGGCTTCCCACACCAACGACGTAACTGAGATGTTAAACTTTCATTTCGAGGTGATTTCTATGGATGGTAGCGAACGGTTCCATTATGCAGTCAAACGCTATTATCAGCACGTTGTTCCTTCTTCGGTAAAGCTAAGTCTTTTAAAAAAATGCATTTTCAAATATTGTAAACTTATAATAGTGTTTTGTGCATTTATATGGCTTAAAAATCTAACCTCAGTACTGTATTGTTAATAAGATTATTTTTACCCAATTCTAGGTACCTGGAAAGCTTGCTTGTACTGAGAGACTAAGGCATAATGGAAGTTCCAGAACAATTCAGTTACTGTCAAGAAATAGTAGAATTGTCTTACTTCGAAGACAGCATTTCGCAAAGACGAATCGTTGACAATATGAGGGTCTGTTTTGTATAAGGCCGCTTTCACACCAATGTGGCACGTCGCACGTGTCATGCGACGTGACACTTATGTGTAAAAGCGGCCTAATGAGTTTTCTGCATATGTATAAATTATTCAGCCTCTTCAGGACCAGTTGTTCTTTCTTAGCGTAAATGTATAGAAGAAAATTTTCAAAGCATCATCTAAAAATTTATCAAATCAGTTTAAGTCATTCTTCTGTTCGGAGTATATGGACTACTGACTCGAGGACACTTGCCCAACGACTCACTCTTAATTCTAAGGAGGACAGTTTCTCCTTGATAAGACTAAATTGAAATATATATCATATATAATTATGAAGTAATGAAACAATACGTCAGTAAGACTGCTTATATATACACTTCATACTTGGTTAGGCTAGGGACAATTGTCTCGGGGATATTTGTCCTGAGGGAAAATTGTCCTACCTTTCTTACATTCATAGGTAACTCACAGTCAACAATTAGGACTGACTCGCATAGACTTAAATGCAGTTTCTTCTCACGAAGAACAATCTTCCGACAACCTCCAAGAAAGTATTATAAAAGATTCTATTGCAGGTGAGTTCCGCATCCACTGGCATTTCGTTTGGAGTCTGGTACATTTCAGCGCAGCTATTACGGCGCCAACAGTTTTGGCGCTGAACCCATTTTGGCGACAATCCATATGGCGACGTATATTTTGAAAACCTAATCTAACCTAACTTAATCCAATTATGATTACAAAACAGCTGGCGAAAAAACTGCCTTGCCAAAATGTCATTACTCAAATGGATTAGCCCAATCGTCCCATGCCGAATTATTTGATAATTATAGTTCTTGACATAATGTCATTAAACTTGAAGTAAACTTAAAATTTAAATTTTTAAATGCATATGGTGATGAAAAATAATGTCAGTAAATTGATGTAATTTTTACAGGAATGTCATATAGGATCAACAAAAAATTTAGAAACTGCACAAAAACAGAACCGTCAAAGAATTCAATAAGGTTTTCTTATGGTAAGTGCAGGATCCCTCTCTCTCTCTCTCTCTCTCTCTCTCTCTCTCTCTCTCTCTCTCTCTCTCTCTCTCTCTCTCTCTCTCTCTCTCTCTCTCTCTCTCTCTCTCTCTCCTGCATGTTATCTGTTTGTCTCTTCTCCAATATTAAATTCTAGTTTATAAAACAAAAAGCTACACAATGGATGGATGGATTCGGTTTTACGTCACGAACTCCCTTTTCCACTAAGGGCTACGATGCTATAGCATATACAGATAACTTGCATTGTATATTAAAATTCACGATACATTACTGTTAATTAGGCATTGAATAATCACCATTGTGTCCACCTCTATTCGAAGTGGGATTAATAGTGACACAAAAAAACGGCATATAGAAAAACTGAACTGACATAACTATTCATCAGACACTGCCCAACTCCTCCTCTTGGACGAATCCTTTTCCATTTCTGAGGAGACGAATGCAAGAAATATCAATTGTGATCTCTGGACATCAATGGTCTCAGATTTTCCTGATGTAGAAACTGGAGGTTTTCAGAGTCATCCAAAGGTTGAGCTCCAAATCTGTTTTGCCAAAGTGAGTTTATGAGAATTATTTATTTTCATCAAATAATACTGCTTGGTCGGATGCAGGTAATGTGTCTGGTTTTACTGTAAGGTTCGCAATGATGATTTCATGTTTTTCATTTATTGTTAGTAATTAAGACCAGTCTATACATATAAATCTTTTTTTCTTTCTGCATCTCCGAGGCGAACTATGGGTCTCCTACAGCTGAGGATGAATTTGATACACCAATCAAGAGTGATCTTATCATCTATGATTTAGGTGATGCACAAAAGGTAGGCTATACAAAGATCAGATTTTTTTTAGCAGGTGGAAAATGAGATATTGATCAATCAAAAAAACACATTTTGAATTTCTCAGTTTTTGTTAAGTTTATGTAAATGTCTATAATCTTGGTCTAAACTTCAGATAGAAAAAAAAAAATACTACGGGGAAGACATGGGAACCGCGGTAGTGAAGTGGTTTGAATCCCTGACTCAAGAGGTGATAGACCTGCCATATATCCTATCGCCTGGCATTAGGGAGAGCATTCAGTCTTAATTCCCCATCTTCAATCTGTGCCTCCCCCATATTGAGGATCAAAGTGACACGTAAAACGTAAGAAAACTATGAGGCGGACATAAGTCCAATCCTGATTTTGTTACATACGTATGGTACAGAGTTTCTGAAGGTAATACTACTAATCATAATATTGTATCAGAGGTAACGTTGTTTTTGTCTGTCGTTTTATGTCTCTCCATTGATCCCCTTCATGGGGGTAGACGCAGAAAGGTCGAAGCTGGGGAATTAATGAAGGATACCCTCTCCTAACTCCCCAAGGTGAGCTTGATCGCTGGCCTGTCAGGTCCCTGAGTTGAGTGCTTTTTTTATTTTTTTTAACTTGTTTTCATTGTCATTTTCACAGGTAGTAAAGAGAATCACAACCAATTTCTATGATTTTAGGCCAATAAAGTGATTTCCAGAAGAAGATTTCAGCTTCAGTGAATGTCTCCTGCGGAAATCTGAGAAACATGGTAAGACTGAGATTTTGTTTTTATATGACAGCTGAAGGACGGACATTTTTCTCCTAATTTACATCCGAATTGTTGATATACAGTACTGTTTCACTACTTACCTCACACATCATATCATGTAATAGCTAAGCTTGCTGAGGAATACCACACTAAACAAGTGTTGTGTCTTCCGAATTTTGGCTAGTCACACTGGTTTAGTCAATATTTTTTTCTTGGGTGGGACCAGACGTTGGCCCAATTTCTTAAACAGTGTAAACCTAGAATACCATATTTTTAGTTAGCTAAACACACTCAAATGGATTTCATAAACGCATCTGACGCGGTTCTGTGTATGGCTAGGATCCCTTGCGGGATCCTAGCCATACACAGAACCGCGTCAGATGCATTGATGAAATCCATTTGTGCTAATGTAATCCAAGGGTGTTCCTTGTCTATTCTCAGCTGTTTAAAGGCTTGCCTAATCCAACCCCCATTTTTTTATATATATGCTTTGTATGTAGTATGTACATATTAAAACTTCAATGT
>JAXCGZ010004184.1:22500-25000 GCA_037179515.1 Halocaridina rubra
AGTATTCAACCATGTACGGTCCAACAGGTAAGTTTTCTTGTCGGTACTGGAACTCTCGTAGGAAATGGGTACCAATGCGTGCCTTGTAAAATGCTAGTCTGAGAGAATCAGATTAAGTAGAATATTTATCTTGTATTGCACTGTTGTGTGAATTATGTAGATTTTGTCTAGATACTAATAATAATAATAATATTAATAATAATAATAATAATAATAATAATAATAATAATAATAATAATAATAATAATAATAATAATAATAACAATAATAATAATAATAATAATAATAATAATATTAATAATCTTCTTCTTCCTCTATTTGCGTTCGCATTTTCATATGGGGTCGCATCTCTTCACTAGTCGTCTCCACTGGTTCCGGTCCATCACTTGCTCCTCCCCCAGCTGTCTCTCTCTGAGATCCTCCTTCAGTCGGTCCTTCCACCGTAGTTTAGGTCTTCCTCGTCTACGTCTGCCCTCCACGTCCATCTCCATCACTCTCACACCCACGTAGTCTTCTTCTCTCCTCTTCACATGACCGAACCACTGTAATCTCCTCTCCTGCGCTTTCGCCGACGCCTCCACCACCTTCACTGTACCTCTGATCTGGTCATTTCGTATCCTGTCCTCCCTCGTCACCCCACACATCCACCTCAGCATTCTCATTTCTGCGACATCTATCTTCCTTTCTTGAACCTTTTTCACCGGCCACGTCTCCGCACCGTACAGCATAATAATAATAATAATAATAATAATAATAATAATAATAATAATAATAATAATAATAATAATAATAATAATAATAATAATAATAATGATAAATAATATTAATAATTATAATAATGTTAATGATAATAAAAATGATAATAGTAATATAAAGCTAAAATTAATACCAATATATATATATATATATATATATATATATATATATATATATATATATATATATATATATATATATATATATATTACTTTTATTATTGTTATTATTATTATTATTATCATTATTATTATTATTATTATTATTATTATTATTATTAGTAGTAGTAGTAGTAGTAGTAGTAGTAGTAGTAGCAGAAGCAACTCGCTAAAGGTAAAATTCAACCTATTCAGACAATTATAAAACTTTTATATATGTGAATATTTTTTTTTAAGTAAAACAAAACTACCCTTGTTCCAATACCTGTCACTGATGAAAGTAGGATAATAGGCATGAGAATGATCGCTGTCAAAAGCATAAACGTCACACCCGAATTCTTCCAAATCGATGTCAAAGGTCAAATCGTGACCAACGCCAAATGAATAAACCAAACAGTTGTTTTTCTTCGGAATAACCTCATGGATGATTTAACTCTCCATTATGATGCAATAATACCTCTTAAGAGCGGTTTACACGGTCAAACGGTTCGTCGAACGCGGTTCGACAAACAAGTGTTTGAAGTGATGTTCGAACGTGTGAACGGGGTGTTTGGTTGTCGAACACATTCCGTGTTCGACAACCAAATACCCCGTTCACACGTTCGAACATCACTTCAAACACTTGTCTGTCGAACCGCGTTCGACGAACCGTTTGACCGTGTAAACCGCTCTTAAAGAGGGGAAAAAAACCCTCTTGAGCAGTTCTATGCCTCTCGTCAAAGTCGACTGACTTACTGGCACTGAGAGAGATGGCACTGAGAATCCTCTCCGTTTATGGAGACTTATGGTTTAAATATATATATATATATATATATATATATATATATATATATATATATATATATATATATATATATGTATATATATATATATATATATATATATATATATATATATATATATATATATATATATATATATATATAGATAGATAGATAGATAGATAGATAGATAGAAAAATAGATAGATAGATAGATAGACAAATAAACAGAAGATTCAATAACCCCTTTGCTTTTAGAGACTCCCTAGAACCAAGCAGTACGTGTCATTGGAGTTTTGGGTAACTAGTCATAGGTAAGCAAATATTTTAATTAATTAATGCCACATATCATCAACACAATTCTCTCTCTCTCTCTCTCTCTCTCTCTCTCTCTCTCTCTCTCTCTCTCTCTCTCTCTCTCTCTCTCTCTCTCTCAAATATTTTAATTAATTAATGCCACATGTCATCATCATAATTCTCTCTCTCTCTCTCTCTCTCTCTCTCTCTCTCTCTCTCTCCTCTCTCTCTCTCTCTCTCTCTCTCTCTCTCTCTTTATTTCTCTCTTTCTCTCTCTCTCTCCGGATACAAAATACAGAAAAAAAGAACTCTCTCTCTCTCTCTCTCTCTCTCTCTCTCTCTCTCTCTCTCTCTCTCTCTCTCTCTCTCTCTCTCTCTCCGGATACATAATACAGAAAAAAAGAACTTACTTCTCCCCATCCACTTTCATATTACAGTAATATCCTCCCATTCTGAGATATTTAACACAGTTGTAAGTTTTCTGTGATATAGACTGCAGGAGATCATTCAGGCTCGCTCTCAAATCTTC
>JAXCGZ010004184.1:35000-72132 GCA_037179515.1 Halocaridina rubra
CTAAGTTTTTATCCATTCCAAAACATTTCCACCTATTCTAGCCATTGATTGCAGCTTCCTAATAAGTCTCCCATGTGGAACAGTGTCAAACGCTTTCTTGCAGTCTAGGAATATGCAATCTGCCCAGCCCTCTCTTTCCTGTAAGATTTGGCTTACCTCATCATAAAATTCTAATAAGTTTGTTACTGTTGATCTACCTTCTCTGAAGCCATGTTGCCTCACTGACAAAAAGTTGAAGGATTCCAAGTGAAGAGAGATATGTTTCCTTAGTAGTTTCTCCATAACTTTGCAAACTATGCTGGTCAAGGAAACAGGTCTATAGTTCAGAGCCGTATCCCTCCTTCCCTTTTTGAAGATAGGTATCACATTTGCTTGTTTCCAGCATCTTGGAATCTCCCCCGACTCCAGTGACTCCTTAAATATGATACTTAGTGCCACTGATATTGTGTTTGCGCATTTTTTAAGCACATGAGGGGATATGTCATCGGGACCTGTAGCTTTATGAACATCTAAATCCATCAGCGCTTTGCATACCTCTGTGGCTGTAAGGTTGATGTTCTCTAATACCGGCCCTTGAGCTTCTATCACTGCAATCTGAGGGGGTGAGGTATTTTCTACTGTAAATACTGACTGAAACTCCTTGTTCAATTCTTTGCAGATCTCTTCATCCGTCTCAGTGATGCTTCCATCCGCTCTCTTTAGACTTAAAACCTGTTCTTTTACCTTCAGTTTTCCTCTGATAAAGCTGTGGAAAAGCTTGGGATTTTCCTTAGCCTTCCTGGTGATGTCCCTCTCATAATCTCTCTCTGCCTCTCTCCTTTTACTTAGGTAGTCATTTCTTGCTCTTTTGTAGGTTTGTGTGTGTGTATGTGTGTGTGTGCATAAAAACACTGAACTGTTACTATACAATTGTAATGGTAGGAAAAGGCCCATTAAACAATGGAATGAAGTACTTATTAATTTTGAGATCTAACCTCGTCGAATTCTCAAAGTACAATGTTATATAATATATATATATAATATATATATATATATATATATATATATATATATATATATATATAGATATATATATATATATATATATATATATATATATATATATATATATATATATATATATATATATATATATATATATATATATATATATATATATATATATATACATATACATTCATAAGCACGTCTAGCTGATCTACAGTAGTCAAAGTAGATGTTTCCTAACTAATGTGTGTTTTTATTGCACATACAGATTTCTATGGAATTTCTAAAACTAATAATCACAAAACTGTTGCCTTGAATAGACTTGTCTATATGTATTTAGAATATTTGCATAGAATTTTTGTTTCTTGTGCATGAACAGGATATTATTTGGATATTGTTAATATGGTACTTTCTCGATATTAAAAGGCTTTGAATAGTAGACAACTTTGACCTAATCAGTAAAATAATAATTGTAACAATACCGGTTCTTTGATATCCAGAACTGATCATGTTCTATACTTGCAACAAATTCTGCTTTGATAACTTTCGCACATCCCTTATGTGATACATTTCTTAAATCATTAAGTTACACCGCGTCAAGGAAATTTAAAAAGGAAAAAAATTATATTCTTTCTTTTTAAGACTGACATTCCTTTTCAGTGTGTGATATACATACTTTTTTTTCGAAGGAAAATAAGTATGAGAATGACGTAATAAAACTCAGCTAAGTAGACTGTGATGTAGTCGGAAGTCCTTAAAAAAAAAGTACACAAACACTAGCATTCAGTTAAGTGCTAACTTCGCAACCAATAGTTGTGAAATATAATCACTTAACACCTTTTACGCGGTAAAAATAGTTTTTTTTTCTGCTGACATTTTGTAAATCCGGTACAACCTTGCCTGAACACCTCTGATCCAGAATCGTTTGTGACTTTCCACTGCAAAGGTGCAACTAAGACACTGTGTAAATTCGGTACAACCTTATCTCAACACCAATGAGCCAGAATCGTTTGTGACTTTCCACTGCAATGGTACAACGAAGCCACTGTGTAAAATCGGTACAACTTTACCTCCACACCAATGAGCCAGAGTCGTTTGTGACTTTCCACTGCAAAGGTGCAACGAAGACACTGTGTAAATTCGGTACAACCTTACCTCAACACCAATGAGCCAGAATCGTTTGTGATTTTCCACTGCAAAGGTGCAACTAAGACGCTATGTAAATTCGGTATAAGCTTACCTCAACACCTCTGAGGCAGAATCGTTTGACTTTCCACTGCAAAGGTGAAACTAAGAGTATGTGTAAATTCGGTACAACTTTACCTCAACACCAATGAGCCAGAATCGTTTGTGACTTTCCACTGCAAAGGCGCAACGAAGACACTGTGTAAATTCGGTACAAGCTTACCTCAACACCTCTAAGCCAGAATCGTTTGTGACTTTCCACTGCAAAGGTGCAACGAAGACACTGTGTAAATTCGGTACAACTTTACCTCAACACTTCTGATCCAGAATCGTTTGTGACTTTCCACTACAAAGATGCAACGAAGACACTGTGTAAATTCGGTACAACTTTAGCCCAACACCTGTGATCCAGAATCGTTTGTGACTTTCCTCTGCGAAGGTGCAACGAAGACACTGTGTAAATTCGGTACAAGCTCACCTCAACACCAATGAGCCAGAATCGTTTGTGACTTTCCACTGCAAAGGTGCAACGAAGACACTGTGTAAATTCGGTACAACTTTATCTCAACACCTCTGAGCTAGAATTGTTTGTGACATTCCACTGCCAAGGTGCAACAAAGACACTGTGTAAATTCGGTACAACTTTACCTCAACACCTCTAAGCCTAAATCGTTTGTGACTTTCCACTGCAAAGGTGCAACGAAGATACTGTAAATTCGGTACAACCTTACCTAAACACCTCTAAGCTAGAATCGTTTGTAACTTTCCACTGCAAAGGTGCAAGTAAGATACTGTGTAAATTCGGTACAACTTTACCTCAACACCAATGAGCCAGAATCGTTTGTGACTTTCCACTGCAAAGGTGCAACGAAGACACTGTGTAAATTCGGTGCAACTTTACCTCAACACCAATGAGCCAGAATCGTCTGTGACTTTCCACTGCAAAGGTGCAACGAAGACACTGTTTAAATTCGGTACAAGCTTACCTCAACACCAATGAGCCAGAATCGTTTGTGACTTTCCACTGCAAAGGTGCAACGAAGACACTGTGTAAATTCGGTACAACTTTACCTCAACACCTCTGAGCTAGAATCGTTTGTGACTTTCCACTGCAAAGGTGCAACGAAGACAGTGATTTTCCACTGCAAAGGTGCAACGAAGACACTGTGTAAATTCAGTACAACTTTACCTCAACAACAATGAGCCAGAATCGTTTGACTTTCTACTACGAAGGTGCAACGAAACTAGTTGGATTGTAGCTTGAATATCATAGACTCTTCTGTAAATTTGAGAAGGCTTAGTTACGGTCTTACTTAACAAAACTATCCGAGTGCGGTAATGTTGTATTATCAGCAGGATTCCTTACGTAAATTCACCATCATAATAACCTCGTGTATCGTAGTCATATAACTAGTAGGGCTTGAAGTACGTGACGACCTGTAATTATCTTAGTTTACTCCCTAACGGCAAATGTACTTATAACGGAATGAAATTACTGTGTATGGAAACGGTGAAGACGAGTCTTTTCAGTCGTAGAGATAATTACTTTTATACTAGCATAACTGAGTGGGATATTATTATTATATTATATGTTTATTGACAAAATATTACAAAATTATTACAAAAATATTGCATATTTTCTTTTCTTTTTTTCGCACAAAATAGCATAATTAATAGAAACAATATTTCGTCCATCGAAAATCTTATTCTCACACACTTACATAGATACATAAATTCCTTCTATAAGAGTAGAAGTTAAGTTTTAGACTTTCCTCAACGAATTATCATTATTATTCATATGATTATGAATATTCTTGTTCATAAATGAGTTATCTTGTACATGATATGTTTGCTCTCTTGCCCGACGTGTTCATATAGTAGTGTATTACCTAGAAAATTTATTATCAATATTTAGAAAACTAATTAAGGCCGATTCAAATTGTACGATTCGTTTACGGTTCCTCTTCGTACGGTTTTCGTTCATAAATTATTTTTACGTAGAAACTAATGGAGCTGTTTACACTTTACGGTCCAGTCATCGTTCGTCTTTTGTATGGCTTTCGTTCGCACGGCTTGGATACGTTTAGAAGAAATCTCCGACGAACGAAACTTGTACGTACGAAACTTATACGTATCCTCATCGCTCAGTGTGAACCTCGATACATACCAGTTTCGGTCACGTTGTGTTTTGGTGAGAACTGAAACCTATTCAAGACTCTTTACAAGCGTGACTAGACTAGCCAGAGAGGAGGCGAAGCCTTCCACAGGAGTGTATAAACCACAAAAGGTAAATATCAAGTAATTGTAGCCTACTTAAGCAACCATGAGTGACGAGAAGTTAACAGAGTTGGTCAGATGGTATGAGGAGCTTATATTTGACATGAGTAGTAGAAGATACAGTTACAATCATGCAAAGGAAAAAAGAATTGGAGACTTATTGGTGAAGAATTGAAGAAAAAAAAACAGGTGAGATATTATTATTATTATTATTATTATTATTATTATTATTATTATTATTATTACTGCTACAGTTACTACTATTTTGTTTGTTTTTGTTGTTGTTGTCGTCGTCGTCGTTGTTGTTGTTGTTGTTGTTGTTATTGTCACTATTGTTGCCATGGTCAATGTTATTGTCATTATTATTGATATTACTGTTATTGCTATAATCAGTATTATTAATATTACTATTATTACTGTTATTGCTATAGTCAGTTTTATCAATATTACTATTATTACTGGTATTAATCTTATTACCACAATTACTATTATTACTATTATTTCTTTTATTACTACTAATACTGTCATTACTAGTGGTTAAGATTCGTTTTATGCATCCCTTTGATTTTTAGACTAAACTATTTTTTTTTCTGTTAGGTTTTGATGTGTTTTGAATTAATCTGTCTGAGGTTAGCAAGGGCATGCACTCAGGGTAACGATTACATCTGCCAAAACAAGTCCTTCACAAGAAGGCAACCGTCCAAGCCCTTGGTTGAAAAGGGAGTCCGTGACGTAAAACCGGAATAAGGCCGATATTGGTGAGAGGCAGCCGATACTTAAATAACCTAATCTAACTAACTTTACGTAACTAACCTAATCTAACCTACCTTAACCCATCTAACCCAACCCAATTTGAAGTCTTACATACCATAATACGATGAATTTCGGTGTTTATAGTCAGCGCGCCACATTTCAGGCATATCTGGTAACGTTGATTCTCGGGCAGGCTGTGTAAAGGGTGCATAAAACGAATATTAACACACACTATTATTACTATTATTACTGTTATTACTATTATTACTGTTATTACTATTATTACTATCGTTACTACTTTTATATCAGTATTTCTCATTATCGTAAGCCATCCTAGGAAGAACCGTTGTAGGAGCAGAATTCTTCATAGTAAAATAGAAAGAAGAAGAAGAAGAATATTATGAATTCAAAACAAGTGATTGAGCCTTTGTTTAAGTGATTCTCTTCTTTTTATTAATATTTCTCGAAGACACGATGGCAGAGAAGGACTTGTATGAAATGAACAGGGAGGAGAAGCGTTTAAAAACCTTTTAAAAGTGGCCTTTTGCTGATGATTCCTGCATGAGTAAAGAAAAGGTACAGTATCTAAATCTAATCGCATTTTGGAGATATTTCATTTGCATATAAGGGACCGCTGTAACGTAGCAGTATAATGCTCGACTTGGGAAGTGACGTGCTTGTGTTTGAGTCCACTGTGAGGTGATAGGAAGAGTATCTAGCCACATTGCCTCAATTTCAATTCGTCTGTGTCCACCCCCGAAAGGGGGACTTATAGTCATACAGAAGAAAATTTACAGATTGTACTATCAAAGTGAATACTCTGTGTTCCTTTAGTGTGATAAAGGCTACAGGGTAAATTTTTAGAAGAGGGGAGTATTCTCTTACAACAACAAAACTATTTTTCCAACAGTTCTTGGTAAATATTTAGAAGAGAAGATTATGTTTGAAAAAAAAAAATTTGGTGCGTCCTAACCAAACCTTACCTAGGGGAATGCATCTTCCCAAGCCAAGGGCTCTATTTATATGTAAAAAAAAAACATATTGCATTAATCCCCATAACTAAAATAATACCCAGTTTTCTTGTGAAACAAACGATTCTAAACTCCATTTCTGGTGCAAAACACTAGATGTAGACTTTCTGTGCCTCCTTCTTTCCTCAACAATCAATCGGAGTTTGGGTGGGTATAAAGCAAAAACGAGGGATGTGCAGCAGAACTGAAGCACAAAAACCTTTATTCCACAAAGAAAAGTTTCGGAAAAACACATTTTGGGCATCCTAACCATACCAAACCTCACCTATGGGAACGCGTCCTCCCCAGGTGGGTTCTTTGCCCCCGGACCCCCTTAGGAATATTTTTCCTAGCCGGGGTACCAGGAGCGAATATGTGTGACAGTGATGTTGACTCCAACAGACTTAAAAAAAATTTGTCAACAAACCAAAATGGCTTATATTGTTAAAATTTGTCTCTTCATTATTGAGACAACACCGGGTTAATATGGGGTTCATTATTATTGTCTTAGTGAGATCTATTATTTTATATATATAAAAAAGTCATATGCTATTAATCATCATAACAAAAATAATACTGGCTAGAATACTTGGAGTTGATTGAATTGGTTAGCTGTATTATGTGGGACACCCAAATAGTGGATGCCGGAACTTAAATACACCATAAATAACTAGTAGCTAACAGTAAAGCCCTTCAAATTAGGTTAGATAATCTTGATGGCATAAAACCTGTTTTTCAGTAATATGTTAACCTCTCCGCCTTGTCCTTAACCATTTTCTTTTCCTGCGTCTTGGTGTTTTCTCGTGACCGGGCCCTTATTGATGAGGGTTAGTTATTGCATGTCCCAGTGTCACACAAAAAAAAAATTGAGTTTTATTACTAGTGAGCAGTGTTAAGGCTGTTGACACACTTTGCACGTGATAGTACCAACTATGCAAATTCATATGTATATGAGAATCGATATTTAGTTCGTTTTAATTCTGAAAAACAATTTGATAAATGTTTACTTTCACACTTCTAATGCGTTGATGTATGGCAGGATATCTAGAACCTCAACTTGTTTCTTAATTTTGTAAACTGACCTACTCAGCCTTATTGTAACCTAATATATTATATTACAATACTTGAAAGCACATTAAGACATTTCTGTGGAAAACTATAATGACAGTTGCACTTACTCTGGGTGTGCAAGTAAACATTTATCTAGAATTTTGTTTTCTAAATCAAGTAGCTTGATCCAACAGACTCGAGGTATGATCTTTCGTTGTTACAACACATCTCCCATTACTTATATTGCTTCTTTCTTAATAGTTTTCGGAGTTCATCATGTCTTCCAAATATAAATCTGATTCTTCTGATGTCAATGCTTTGAAGAAAAAGAAAGCCATCCCCTTGGAAGTGAAATTAGAGATTGTGAAATGAATGGAAAAGGGAGACACTTTACTACTGCATTAGCATAGGTGCATATTTAGGTGTGTTCCGACTTTCATTGAAATTGGGGTTGCATCATGTTTCAGGACTGGAACTCTGACGTAAGTTGAGGATCCCCTGTACACAATATTTATGGAACTTTGTGGAAAGCTATTGCCTATTTATGCAATATCGTAACTAACTTTACTGGTTTGATTTTCTCTTGGAATTTTATTGGTGATGATGCCGAGTCGCTCTTGCTTGAGCCTTGGTATTTCATACAAATTGAACCACGCTTGTTATCTGAGGTTAGGAAGTAGTGTAAGGGTGAGGAGAGTATGGGTATGTAATATGCTGAAGGGCTCTTTTGAATCTAAATCCTGCCCAACCTCTTATTGCAAACATGCAGATATCATGTTTGGCCTTATTGGCATGGTTATTTGATACTGCTGGGGTAACTCAGTGGTAGTGTGTGTGGGGCAAGAAATGACTAATATCTCTATCACATTATGTGCATTAAGAAGGGCCTCCAGCCTTACTCCCCCAGTTCTAAGCTGTGTGTTCACCCCCATTCGAATGGTGACTAATTGTGGCATGTAAACCAGTATTTATATAAGTTAGTCATTGAGAACCAGTTCACTTCAAGGGGTTCTTGTAGTTTTATTTACTTATCTGTACGTAATTCAGTTTATATGAACTTTTCATTCTTAGGCGATGTTCTTAGGAAGAGGTATATCTTGGCATAGGCTTGAATATAGAAGCAGTTCAGCACTTTTATTTATTTATTGTATACTTGAATTCTTTTTAAATATTCCCCTTGAGGGGGCAAGAATACCTACCCATATTCCCCTTCCTATATTACAAGTCAACTAAATAGGGCAGAGCAAAATCATTGGGAATCTCCTCCTAATATTTCTGCTCCCACAAAGAGTCAAGATTTTTGCTTTGACTCGGCCACCACCTTAAAAGGGAATTATGGATTTTGTTGATAGATACAGTATATGAATTCCATATAGATATTTTCCCTGACGAGGGCCAAGAACACCTCCTCTGTGTCCCTGCATGTCATAAAAGTCGACTTAATGGGGCAGAGCAATAGGACTTGGAATCTGTTCTCTTGGATTTTCCTCCCATGAAGAGTCAGAGTTATTGCTTTGACTCAGCCACGTCCTTATAAGAGAGATCATAGCTTTCATATATAGATATAAATCTAAATATTCTTAATAACTTTTCTATGATTTTCACAGCATTATTATTCACTCACTTTTCTTTGTACCCATCTAACTCTTGTATCACTTCCAGATGGCAGCTGCTGGTTTCTTTTTTGTCGGGAACAAGAAAGAACCTGACCTTGTCAGATGCTATGTCTGTCTCAAAGAACTGGATGGCTGGGAGGAAGAAGATGACCCGTGGTAAGGTGTCCATTTTTTTTTAGTCGAGTTATCAAATACGTTTCATAATATGTGGTGTATTGTTGTGAGTGGGATTCCTGTGAGATATAATGGTGGGAGTAAATTAGTTGCAGCTGTTGTGCCACACAGCAGAATATCCTTGCCCACTTATGCTGCAGATGACCCAAGCAGGATGGTGGGGGGGCTGTGACACCCTACATCCACAAAGAACTAAAGGAGTGATTGAATCGTCTTGGCTTGTGGTGAATGTGTGTTCTTTAGCTCGGCCACCCCTCTAAGAAGGGGGCTTTAAGCATGTTAAGAGCCTGCTTTTATATTTAGATTATAATATCTTTGCACCGTTTTTTGTGTCACAATAAGTCCCCATAAATGGAAATAGACACAGACAGGTTGGATCTGGGGTTTAAGATTGGATGCCCTTCCTTATGTTCCGCAATGACTGTAACGTTCATTAGGCACCTAGCGACTCATGCATTCTTATATTCTGCTACAATGGCCCCCTAGCCAGATAATTTAGTACTGCAGGATAAATTCAAAGTTTCTTTGATTTTACTTCAATGTCTTAATGATCATTAAAAATTATATGTATTATTCTCATTATTGTATGTTTACTTAAGGTAAATATCCTCCTAGGTAAATTCTCAGTTCACCTGATATATACATTGGTGATTTAATTACTCTTTAAGATTGTAGGTTCTATTTTCATCAGTGAAATCTCTCATTAGGAATTTACTTTCTTGGCTGCTACTTACATTACTAAAGCTTGATAATCTTCCCTATTAAAGGTTTGAATGTAATCTAATATTAATATTGCCAGTTATGTAGGGTTAACAGGACCTGTTTTTTTTTTTTGCTAATACTCTAAGGGGACCAAGGTAGTGCAGTGGTTAAAATACTCATCTCAGGAAGTGAAAAAACCTACAATCGAGCCTACCTCCATGTCGACCCTCATTCGAAGAGGGATTAATAATGATGCATATAACGGGAACAGATAGACAATATCTCATTGTATAAATGTTATTATTTTTTTTTACTAGCCATGATATTTTTTTTAAGCCATATTAATGACACCACAATTGATTGTAATACAATTTTGTGCTTACTAATTATTATCCCGTGTCTGTTTTTAAGTTGATAGAATTTGTAAGGGAGGTGGATGAGTCAAAGCACACATTAAGCAGACACTAATGTGCCTCGATCACTTCTCCTAGTTTTAGATTGTATTATATTGCCTTGTATAGAATGGCCCTGGGTAATTTGACAGATTAAGGCATTAATAATGGTAAGTACCGTAATTACTTAGTGAATCCTCCATAGCTTAATATTATGAAAAATGTGTATGCAGTAATCCCTCGTTTATCACGAGTGTTACATTCTGGGACTACTTGCGATAAGTGAAAATCCGCAAAGTAGCAGCACCATATTTATTACAGGTATTTTACATTTATTTTTACCTTTATAAACCCTCCCTGCACTGTTAACAACTCACCCTTTACTTTATTAATAACAGCGTGCAAGCATTAATTTGTATGAGCGTAGCAGGTAAGTTTACCATAAATAACAGCGCGCAAGCATAAAGCTATATGTACGTGATAGGTAAGCTTACCGTGAATGCCGTGATGATGACGTTTTCATACTGCACAGCCAATGACAGCTTTACGGCTGCTTTTTGCGAGAGAAGAACATGGTAATGGGGAGTTGCTGTCGCTGTTTCTTCTTTTATGCAAAGATGGTCTTGTAAGGAGTCATGGCATCGTTGATAATATTGCAGAAGTGCAACGAACGCACCATATCATCGTCCCACTCCTGCGGGACGATGTAGCAAACAGTAGATTCGTTGATTCCAAAATGGCGGACAACAGCCGAGAAACTTCCTTACTTCATCATATCTAACAGTTTTACCTTATCTGCTTTGGTCAACATCTTCCTTTGCCGCTTAGGCTCACTACCAGAAGCCTTAGAAGGTGAAGGACGCTTGGGCGGCATTGCAGGGGTTGAAATAAAGCAAAAGTTTCACAATAAACACAAGCACAGTGTATTAAGAGGCACAATGTGGAAGACGCACATGTGAGTAACTGAATGGGTGAGGCAAGACAGTGGAAGATGCTGGAAGAATCAAGCTTCAATAAAAAAGCCAATCAGACCCCAGGATACAGAACACAATTCTGTGATTCGTCGTCTCCCACCCATCAGCCAATAGCTTCCTGTGTACTATGTCACATAGGTGCGACCCTTTTGCGTTTTCCAAGACGCTGATATCGGTATTGTATTTTATATGATGCAATGCTGCGAGTTACATGTTCAAATTTGTTTTTTACTATTTTTTACCGTTTTATTATTCTTAGGCTAGGAAATACTTTTTTTTTATCAATAAAATAATGCAAATACTGGAAATTTTAATATTTCCACATATCGTGGAGTCCCGCGATATACCCAGAAAATCTGTGATATAAAATACATATGCTCGCCTTAAAAACCCACGATGCATTGAATTCGCGGAAGGTGAATCACGATATAGCAAGGGATTACTGTATTAACATAATGTAGGAAGTGGTAAAGTTGCAACTGAGAAGTGCTTTTCTAATTCAATCCCACCTTGAGGCATCATGAAGGCCATTCATACTTACACCTCTAGCTCTAACATGGCTGTGTTCACCCCCATTTGAATGGGAACTAATAACACATTCAGCTGTGCTCTCTGTATATTAACATCTTACTGTGTTTATACTAATAGTAGCGAATACTCAGTTATTCTGATATCAGAAAACCACATATCCGAGGGTATGCCTAAATAGTTCCTTATCCAAGTGCATTTATTCTGATATCAAAAAACCACATATACCGTGGGTATGCCTAAATAGTTCCTTATCTGAGTGCATTACTCAGGATTAGTGTTAGCTCCCACTCATTACAAGAATTATTTAAATACTGTATTACTTAATTTTTGTTTTGTTTAATAGATCGTATTTTCTTAAAGATTTAATTTTTTCTCTTTCTGTTAGCATATGGCTTTCTTATTCTCGCTTTGCTTTAGGCAACATAGTAGCCTTTCCATTTTTTGTTGTATCTGTGAAATCCCCGTTTGGGGACTGCAGTAGAACAGTGGTTAGAGAACTCGGCTCGATCATCGACAGACACGCAATCAAGCCCACAGCGGAAGGTTGGGAAGGGCATTCAGCCATAATTCCCCGGCTCCAGCCTGTAGGTCCACCCCAAGAATGAAGATTAAATTTTAAAAGTGACACATTATGGCAAACGGCATCACTGGAATCTACTTTCTCATATTATTATGAAAACCAATTGTACTTTTAAATTTTAAATATGTGTGAGCTCTATAGTTTAGATTCATCAATGCAGTAGCTACTGATTAATATTCTTGTTCATAAATAATTTGTTTCTTGCAGGGAAGAACACAAGAGTCATGCCTCCCATTGTCAGTATGTTCAACTGAACAAAAAACCATGTGAACTTACTTTTGAAGATGTCCATAACCTTGACACATACAGAAATATTAACTATGCAGTGAGTATTATTGTTTTATATCTTGATTGAATTAGTATGATTACTGTAGTCAATTGTTTGAGGATCGCGGAAGAACAGTGGTTAAAGTGTTAAACTCTGAATGTGACAAACCCATGTTTGAGTTCATCGCTGGGCCTTAGGAAGGGCATCTAGCCAATAATTCCCCAGCTGTGTCTATCCGTAACCTCCGAGAGAGATGGCCTGGTGCATTTGGTGGGAAAATGCAGTGACATCACACCATCTGGATAATTCTTTCTGCTGGGTTCGGCCGCACCCAAGACACCCTTGTCAGTTATATGTCCACCAACTGATTAGTGCGTTGCACCGCGACCTCCGAGAATTTGACCCTGTGTTATTCTTGTTTGAAATTCTGGAAGTTTCGTCTACATACCCAATTGGTGTTCCTTTAAGTAAGTTAACGTTTTCAAATCCCGTATTATACTCAGCAAAATAATATGATTTTTATTTTTATTCGTATTGGAGCTGGCTTAGGCTATAAGTTTTTCATTTAATAATTATGAATCATGTATATGAATCTGTATCAGAGCTGACGGAATTATAAGTTCATTCATATAATCCCTACAATGCACTATAACATGTTTGCAATCCCATACACAACATTTTAATAATTTTGTTTCATAGATTTGTAGTTAGGAGTAAATTTATTTTATTATGAGAGTTAATGTTAGGAATTACCCTACCTTTCAATTCATATCAAAGCTATCAGAATTAAAATGCTAGTTCTATTATTTTTGTACAATTTATTGAAATATATGTTTAAAATTTCACACATGGGCTGGAAGTAATGCTTTTACATAATTTTCATTTAGTAAAATTTAATGTTAAGAAATATCTTATTGTAATATTTAAATGGTATCAATACAAGTAAAATTAAAATGGACATTCAAATAATTCTGTAGAATGTACAGTAATACACTTGATATATATCTCCCCCGATCATTTAAGTATCAATGTATATATTTATTATTCTGCATATATATATATATATATATATATATATATATATATATATATATATATATATATATATATATATATATATATATATATATATATATATATATATATAATAATAATAATACATAGCCTATTCTATATTAAAATGACTGAATTACGAAATTCATTTAAATCGTTGAACACGAACATATTTACCATGTAGAAGGTTGGCACTTGGCACAGCTGCCCGTTGTGATACTACAGCTGGAGGTCTTGGACTTATATAGGACTGACCAGGTCAGCTTTGAAGATAAGTTTTTTCTATGCCTACATCTACACGGAATATTCTTCCATATTTGTTATAGTGTACATCTCTTATTATCCCCTCACATCTGTAGAGTCACAACACTCCATCTCTGCTTCATTTTGCCCAATGAGGGCAATTTCTTTTGCCCGTCCTGGTGTCACACTCATAAAAAAATATAGACTCTCACATACATCATAGACTCGGATGTAAAAAGTTTGACTCTACTTTATTTCGTAAGAGAATTAGCATATGATAAATCATGATAACAATAGATCTAATATCATTTACTTGCATTTATGTACAGTAATTACATATTGTAATGGACTACTGAACTATCACTAATAATATATGGTGATGCTATTAGGGATTCAGCTTAATAAGATACTGCAAGAACGAGAATGGGAAAAGTACTGTATGTGCTATGTATGGGGAGCGGACGGTAAAGCAGAACCAGATGGTGTGACGTCACAGCCGATGTACCAGGCATCTCTCTCGGAGGTGACGGTGTATCCCCATTGCATGGGGATTATTAGTGACACATAATATGATAAAAAAAAAACTGTGTCCAGTTGTTACTCTCTATAAATATAGATATGCCATATAACTAAGAGAAATAAAATTATGTAGAATGGATGGAAAATATTAGAAACATAAGCAGTTAAAAAAATTAAATTCCAGGTACCTAAAGTTTGATCAATTTGGTAAAAAAAAAAAATTCCATGAAAGTTGAATATTGGGGCCATTTACCGAAAAATTTATTTAGTTTTCCACACTCCCACAACTTCAAAGAATGTGTATACAGTGATCCCCCCCCCTTATCGCGGTAGTTCGGTTCTGGGACCCGGCGCGAGACAGGAAAACTGCGAAGTAGGATCAGCCTGTATGTACATAGATATTTTAATCTATTTTTACGTTTACACTGTATAAACCCTCCCTGTACTCTTAACAAACCACCCTTTACTTCATAAATAACAGCATGCAACGTAAATTTATATGAAAGTGATAGATAAAATTACGGTGAATGAAGTGGTAATTACATGACATACTCATGTACATAGGTATTTAACAATTATTTTTGCCCCCCCCCCAAAAAAAAAAAAAAAAACGTGGTACAGTGAAAACGCGATCCAGCGGGGGATCACTGTATAGTAAAACATGATAATGCTAATAATAATAATCATCATCATAATTATCATAGTAACAATAATAATAATAATAATAACAACATCATATAAATGAGCACAGTAAGATATGATATATACTGCAGAAAATGAGAAATATATGAAGGAATATGATTACAGGATGTTTAGAATAGAATAATTGGCAATTATTTCTCAGCATTGGGGGAAAAAATTATTTGCCTCTATATGCCATTTTGCCATGAAAGGGAACTTTAAGCTATATCCCTATCTATGATAGAGCCCAACTTGATAATGTACTTGAGTAAAAGAACAGTATTTTTCCGAGTCTCTACACACTGTCGAGAGTCTGACATATTGATGGAGACTTAGTTAATCCAGAATTGAATCACTGTCAAAAAAGAGAACTAACAGGTCCAGCTGCATCCCAACATTGGTGATTTGTTTATGAGCTGTACAAATGATGGCAGGTATTTACCATAGTTCAGTCAAAATAGAAGATAATGTTTTCGTCTCTATTGCAGGAGAAAATTGTCCAGAGAATAACAGAAGAGTTTAGACAGCAGGCAAAGAAAACTCGGGCGATCATAGAGAAACTTGTATAGAGCTTTGCCATAAGAGAACTTCCATGGTCAAGTGCGAGTGATACATTCCTTTTTCTAATATACTGTACTTGCAAGATCCATCGTTGATCCGTGCTGATTTTGTACTTTTATGGTCCAGGGTTTGTTTAACTTTTTTTTAAACAAATAACTTTTTAATATTTGGAGCATACATATCACTGACACTCTGTTCCCTTTGTTTATTATATGTATCCCTCTGCACATTGAAAAATGTGAAGAAACTATGCAAGCGTTTAACCGACTAGAATGAAAATGATGCAATGACCCATATATCATGTATCTTATGTAGCGAGTGTTTATATATGCTATTTTATACTTGCATGAATGCACTGTTGTGGGAGGGGGGTTGCCTTTAAAGAAGTGGTATAGGTAAGGCAACTGTGGCTGTCAGACCTCTTGGCAAAAGATCCTTCCCCAATTACTGTAACGAGCTAAAATGAGTAATCGAAGTGTGTTTTTGCTTCTGGTGAATGTGTGTACTTTGACTCTGCCATCCTCCTTACAAGGGGGATTGCAGCCATTTTATATGTATGAATGCACTAAACTTTATGTATGGCAGCAGTGATGGGTTATCTGTATTGTGCTACTTGAGCTTTTTTCTTTTATTGGTCTGCTTTTGGATCATAGGCTTCATTTCCTTTCCTATGAAATTTAATATTTAAAATATCTTTCAAGAATACTTCTCTACATATATTGCCTAATTTCAGTACATCCTGCAAAGAAGTTTTCTTACCAAGCTTCAAACTATGACCTCTAGTTCTAGAGCCAGCCATATCAAAATATCGATCCCTATCCACTCTATCATAACCATGAAGGAATTTAAAGACTGTCACCATATCCCCCCTCACTCTTCTAGCTTCGAGTGATGGTAAGTCTAATTCCCTCAGCCTCTCATCATAACTGAGATTGCATATTTCTGGCACCAGTTTCGTGGCATGTCTTTGAACTTTTTCAAGCTTAGCTATGTGCTTTTTCAAGTGCGGATTCCAAAAGGGGGCTGCATATTCGAGTTTTGGCCTCACATAGGTTACATAAATATTTCTGAACATTTCCTTGTCCATGTGCCTGAAGGCTACCCTTACATTTGATAAGAATGCATATGCTGCCCTTACTATGCCATTTATATGTATTTCTGGAGACAAATCTGCCAGTATGTTTACTCCTAGATCTCTCTCATTTTCTGTCTCTTTAAGTTGTACTCCAGCCACTGAGTAGCCAAGCTTGGGCCTTCTTGCACTTGTACCCATTCTCATTACCTTACATTTTGAAGTATTGAATTTCATTAGCCACTTTTCTGACCACTCATGCAGATTATTTAGATCCTCCTGAAGTTCTCTACCATTGTTCTCGTTTTTTACTTTCTTCACAATCTTTGCATCATCTGCAAACATATTCATGAATGAATTTACAGACTCTGGTAGGTCATTTACATATACAAGGAACAAAAGTGGCCCTAAAACTGAACCCTGTGGAACTCCACTACTAACTCTTCTCCATTCAGACACTGAGTGTCTTACTCTAACCCTCTGTTTCCTTCCTTCTAAGTAAGTTTTTATCCATTCCAAAACATTTCCACCTATTCTAGCCATTGATTGCAGCTTCCTAATAAGTCTCCCATGTGGAACAATGTCAAACACTTTCTGGAAGTCTAGGAATATGCAATCTGCCCAGCCCTCTCTTTCCTGTAAGATTTGGCTTACCTCATCATAAAATTCTAATTAGTTTGTTACTGTTGATCTACCTTCTCTGAAGCCATGTTGCCTCACTGACAAAAAGTTGAAGGATTCAAAGTGAAGAGAGATACGTTTCCTTAGTAGTTTCTCCATAACTTTGCAAACTATGCTGGTCAAGGAAACTGGTCTATAGTTCAGAGCCGTATCCCTCCTTCCCTTTTTGAAGATAGGTATCACATTTGCTTGTTTCCAGCATTTTGGAATCTCCCCCGACTCCAGTGACTCCTTAAATATGATACTTAGTGCCACTGATATTGTGTTTGCGCATTTTTTAAGCACATGAGGGGATATGTCATCAGGACCTGTAGCTTTATGAACATCTAAATCCATCAGCGCTTTGCATACCTCTGTGGCTGTAAGGTTGATGTTCTCTAATACCGGCCCTTGAGCTTCTATCACTGCAATCTGAGGGGGTGGGGTATTTTCTACTGTAAATACTGACTGAAACTCCTTGTTCAATTCTTTGCAGATCTCTTCATCCGTCTCAGTGATGCTTCCATCCGCTCTCTTTCGCCTTGAAAACTGTTCTTTTACCTTCAGTTTTCCTCTGATAAAGCTGTGGAAAAGCTTGGGATTTTCTTTAGCCTTCCTGGTGATGTCCCTCTCATAGTCACTCTCTGCCTCTCTCCTTTTACTTAGTCATTTCTTGCTCTTTTGTAGGTTTGCTAGGCATTTATGTTTTTTCTCCTCCTATACCTTTTCCAGCATTTGTCTCTCCACTCCTTAGCTCTTTTACACCCATTATCGAACAATTTCTCTCTGGCATGAACTACACCTACTTTGGTGACAGATATGCAGCAATCTACTATCTTCCCATATTTCTCACAAAAGATGTCATACATTTCTTGTACAGATTTGTTGTAAAATAAGGTTCTCCAGTCAATAACTGCAAAAAGCTCATTCATTTTGATGTAATCTCCTTTCGGATAGTTCCTCCTCATGTCCTCAGTGCCTCTACTCTCAGGAAGAATATCTTCAATGATATACTCCATCAAGAACACACAGTGGTCACTCTTTCCAATTGGTGGTTCATACTCAATTTTTACAATATCCAACACATTATCTGTGAACACTAGATCAAGTAGTGATGGCTCATCCCCACCCCTGGCCCTTGTTGGTTCCATTATATGTTGGTGTAGGAAATTCCCTTGTACGCAGTCTAGGAATCTTGCCCCGAATGAGTCCTCACCACTGTGTAGGTCAAGATTTATCCAATCTATCTCTTTATGATTAAAGTCTCCCATAATCAAAATCCTACATTTTTTTTCCCGTTCCATGTTAACAACTGAGTTAATGACTTCAATAGTACCTATATGACTTTCCTCATAAACTTCAAGTCTATTTGGGTTTCTTGGTGGGTTGTATACAACAGTTATTATAATGCTCTCTGACCCAGTATTTATGCGAGCAACAAGAAATTCCTTGAACTCACTTTCTATAGCCAAGTTTATTTCTTCGACTTGAATCCTTTCACTTATGAGCAGTGCTATCCCTCCACCAGTCCTCTCAGATCTTTCAACCCTTAGTATTCTGAAGCCCTTAGGAAAAACTGTGACACTGTTTATGTCCTCACTCAACTTAGTCTCTGTAATTGCTACTATATCTGCCTTACTGTTGTGAATCCTATCTTTTAATTCTACTGCCTTACCAGCTAATCCATCAGCATTTGTGTATAACAATCTTAATGAGGCCCCATCCCCTGATCTTCTGTCATTATCTTCTTTATCTCCTCTTTGTCTGGAAGAACTCTGTAACGAAAATTTTTCTTTGCTTCTTCATTTCTTTCATGATTTAACCTTCTTGCCTCTTGCAACAAGTTTTTGATCTTTCCCATCCCATGCAATATGTGTATTTTGTATAATATGTATTCTTTAATTAATATTGGATCATAATCAAATTTTGATATTCTTTTATCGTTTTATCATTTGATATTCTTTTCTCATGTGGTAAAAGTTATCTTTACATAATCTATGAAAAAGTCATCTGCTTCATGTAGATGATGAATGAAATAAATATCTTCAATCAAGTGCGTGCATGCAAAGAGTTAATAGAGGGATGATTTATAATTGTTATAAAGTATATTTATTCTAATCTTTTCAGAAGAGAAGTGGCTTCTCAAACGTCTTCTACAGGAGAAGAGAACTCAAGGGCACAGGTTAATTCTTTCGTGTTTTTGGATCTGGAAACCACTGGACTTTATGGACCCAACACTAGAATTCTGGAATTGTCTCTTGTTGCAGTTTCCAGGTGTGATTTACTCGCTATGATGAAAAATCCACATAATCCTGTTAAAGATTCTATATACGATCCAGTTCCCAATCTCCCTCGTGCTTTACAAAAGTTAACAAAGGTGTTCAATCCAAGAAAGCTAATAGAATGTCATATACACAAATCACAGGCCTGGACAACCTTCTTCTGGAACATGCTGCAAGCTTTAGTGAGAGTAGCGTTAGAAACATCATCCTATTTCTGAATCTGCCTAAACCAGTCACACTTGTGGCTCACAATGGATCTGGTCTTGATATCCTGATGCTGATGGCAGAGCTGAAAAAATGTTTGTGATTTGGAGTCTTTTAGAGGTCTTCTCGTCATCGACCCTACCACTTTTAAGAGGCAATGACGCCCAAATAGAACAGTGAGATATTGAGGAAATAACCATATTAGAGGAGTCCTTCAAGGCTGATGATGCTTTCGAAAACCTACAGCCACCGAGGAAAAATGTGTCTCAGAATTCCAATGATCGTAATTTTGGGAGACATGAAATAAATATATCTCAAAGTGTTGATGATGCCTATTTTGGAAGCCAAAAAGCAAGTATATCTCAGAGCTCTGATGATGGTTATTTTGGAAGCCAGCATCCAACTGACGAGAGAGAAGACATTAGTAGGTCTGCATTTAAAAAATTCAGAGAGAGGCCACGAACAATAGCCAGAAAGGGAAAGAAATTAAAGTCAAAATGCTCCTACAATCAGATAGAGATTTAGAGGCGTCTGTTTGGGAAATAATTCAATGTGCATACGGCTGTGGATGATAGTGTAGCACTTTTGCAGATATGTGGGCATTATGGCCGTAATTTTGTCTAATGGACAGACACACTTGCATCTGCATTCCTATCCACAGAGCCAATGTGGGTTAAAAAGCCATTGTTAATGAATACTTAATAATTCTGTATTCTAACTTACATCTCTGTATATTTTTTTTTTTTTTTTTTTTTTAAGTGTGTGACACCGGGACAGGCAGAAACTGCCCTCATCAACAAAGGCCCGGGCACGAGAAAATACCAAGACGAAGGAAAAGAAAAAGGTTAAGGGCAAGGCAGAGATGAGGTAATGTCACACAAAGGAAAACGACAGACAGAAAAAACAGTCAAAGTAAAGAGGACCCAGAGATATCGAGGACTAGGCTCTGAGATGACGATAGATCTGCTTTTTGAAGGATGAAAGGTCATAAGAATTAGGAAAGACAGAAGGAGGAAGAGAGTTCCATAGTCTGTAGGTAGATGGGAAGAAGCAGTCGCTGCACCGACCAATCCGCGAGCTACAAATCTCCACACACTACCTGTGAGATGAGGCCGCTTGGCGAGTGTTACGCGGCCTCGGCAGTGGAGGAGGGATGCAACTCGCCAACTCATCAGAGCAGCGATGGAAGTAGTAGCGATAGAAAAGCGAAAGGGAAGATACCTTACGGCGAAGAGAGAGAGGATCCAGGTTAGAAGTAAGAGAAGGATCATTAATGAGTCTGACTGCCTTATTGAACCCTATCAAGAAGATAAGTAAAGGAAGAAGCACCCCAGATGTGTGAGCAGTATTCTAAGCAGGGGCGGATAAGACCTTTGTAAATTTTAAGTAACTGCAATGAGGAAAAGTAATAACGAAAACGAAACAAAACCCCCAATTTTTTGGATGAAGATTTAAAAATTTGGATTATGTGATTCCTCCATGACAAGTTAGAGGCTATATGGATTCCTAATATATTGATAGAGTTAAGAGGGTAAATTTCATTAGTTTCGAAGACAATAGGGTTATCAGGAGGAGAAGGAGATAAAGAGATAGCCAGAAACTGTGTCTTGGAGGCATTGAATTTAACTAAATTTTGAGTGCCCCATCCAGATACTCTCTGCAAATCGGAGTTAAGAGTAGAAGAAAGAGTGATACGAGATTGATTACGAGTAACAGATGAAGGTTGTGAAGAAAAGGCAGAGGAAAAGTGAAGGGTAGAATCATCGGCAAAGGCATGAAGAAGAGAGGAAGATGGGGACTGTAGAAGATCATTGATGAAGAGAAGGAAGAGAGTAGGTGAAAGAACAGAGCCCTGTGGAACACCACAGGAAATTCATATGTAATTCTGAATTATTTTAAAGTAACTACAAATTATCAACGTTAGTGCTGTCATCATTACATTTCTGTATATGTATATCTCTTCATCATAGAAAATTCATACATAACTGTGTATTATATAAACTTCGGGATTAATTTTCATAGTCATTATTTTTAATATTATTACATATCTGTATGTATATATGTGTATCATAGGAAATTAGTTTATAACTCATTAATATTTCAGTCTGGGTATTAATAACCATTATCATTATTGATATTACTATTACATATCTCTATGTATATCGCTGTGTCAAAGGATATTAATTAAGAACTCGGCATTATTTTTAGCTCAGATATTAATCATTAATAATATATGTTATTGTAATTACATCTTCGTATATGAGTATCTCTATTTAAGTTTAGAAAAAATGCCTGTTTCTATAGTGTTTATGAATATGATGATGATTATTATTATTATTATTATTATTATTGGAACCTGTAATTACTGTACTTGATAATTCATGTACTGTATTTGATTTATTGTTTCATGGTTGACAATTTTACAGAATTGTTTGATTTCGTAAATTGTAGCAATTTCTGAAATATTTTTACTTTTTTCGATTCATTTAAGCATTTTTATTTTTTTTTTTGGCATTATGAATTCATTCATTTGCATTATTTTCATTTAGTTCTAACCTAATCACTGGGGGTACGAGGCAGCACACCTGGTTCCGGTCCCAAATCGGGACAAAGAGGAAATGTTGGTGTTTGGAAGGAAATCTAGCTGTATAAAGGTAGATAAGGAGGAAAGGTTGACTGTGGATGAAGTGAAAAATTCAGCGACCCCAGATGAAAGGGGGCATAGATGAAGATGTCCCTTTCACATAGTGAATGTAGGGTCAGCTCAAACAAACTGAGAGACAGATTCCTACAACTATTAGTATGATTATTGTTGTGACACTAGTGATTGTTATTATAATCATTACCTTCCTAATTATTACTGTAACTAGGTATTTGCATGTGTGTGTGCATATATATATATATATATATATATATATATATATATATATATATATATATATATATATATATATATATATATATATATATATATATATCAGGTATGTGCACATATATATGTGAATGCTTGAATGCGTGAGTCATCATTCTCATAACTATTACCATAATTGTTGTTATGACACTGGTGATTGTTATTGTACTCATTACTTTTGTGATTGTTACTGTAATTCTTATCAAGGCCCTAAGTATGCGTTCTGATTATTTCATGCATTACTAAATCATAAGTTTCAATATCCATTCTTTGAAGAAAAGATTTGTGGATATTTTGCACTATGTTAAAAAAGAGAAACAAACGTTTGTATGTCTGCAAGATAGTTTGCACTCTCATCAGTTGTGCAACATAAGATGCTATTCAAAATATTCCCTTGATAGTAAGCAAGGCCTCACCACTTACATTAGTAATTGCATTCCCCATCAGTTAATTGAAACCAGCACAAATCTAAGTAATGATGGTGAGGATAACAAGAATGTCAAATACAAGCTTTTCAAAATAATTGTGAAAACCAATCTGAGGAATACATGATTTTGCTATTAAAGGAAGAAGCATGGAACGGAGAAGTTGCCAAGTTAGGAGTGTGTTAATATTTCAAAAGTGAATACAGTACATGATTTTTCTTATAAACCCTCAGTGACTTGTGGATTATAGGGAAAATAATATTTCTCAATTTTTAATATATTGTACACTGGATTGCAGTAAGACGGGGCTAAAAAGTATTCCCTTAGAAAAGTTCAGAGAACGTTTAGGGAAAGATTGGGTCTCAGATCACCTTTAAAACCTGAGAGTTTAAAAAAGCTTAGAGGTAGAGGCAAACTGCAATTACACATATATACGGTATAAAATAAGTCATCCATGGCAATAAAGTCTTAAAGTAAACTCTTTCCCACTAGTTCTGAGCTTCATAGTTTTCTATACAGCATATTCAAAATAAGTATTGCATGCATGAAACTAAAAAGTAAAAACTTTAATAACTATCTGGAAACCTATTTAAAGTAAATACATATGCAACACACAAGTGCCCACCTTGATTGAAAGGTGAGCTTGTGACTTTGATTCATCAGGTTGTGGGTTCACAGCCCACTAAGGACTGAAGTTAGAAAGGGCATTCACTAAGAGTAATGGTCACACTTGCCAAAACCAAAGTCTTTTGCAAAGAGGGCACCGTCCTAGCCCTTAGTAGAAAAGGAAGTCCATAACGCAAAACCAATCACACATATGTAAAACACATATATTAATGTATCAGATGTGATATGATGAGAATACTATGTTCAGTTGATGCAGACAAATGACATCTCACATTTCTGACAAGCCGAGAAATACTACAAGTACTGACAATAAAGTATATGAAAGGACCTAAAGTGGCAGCGCTTGTGTTGTGATTCTACCCTCCAGAGCTGCAAATCAAAAGAGGATGCCAAGCACCTAAGAAGAGGATGCCAAGAAGCTCAAGAGGAAATCAAGGACCAAAAGAGGCCAGACTTCCATAACCAACCCATGCAGGGTTGTTCAGCTAGGCAGCCTAGGAAACGACAACAACAACGAAAATAAAATAAAATACTGATTGAGAATGGGAAACAATAAAATATGAGCTCAAAAATGCCAAGATAATCACTGGAGATTCAACAAAGTAAAAATGCTTACAAACAACAGTCTCCATAATGTGTACAGATAAAGGTCATTGGTTACTTGTATCTCACACAAAAGATATAGAATATCTTAAAAGTTGTATCTTGTTTCAGAGAGGCAACAATGATTATTAGGGAGAATTACAGCATAAGCAGTGAAAGATGGCTTTGCTACAATACACCCTATGTGAGTTTCTTATTATACAGTTAATATTTGGTGAGCTGTGCAAACTTAATACACAAAATAAGAGCACCAATAGAGCCTGTCTATTAAAAAATAAAAAAAAAATAATCCAATAAAAATTTCATGTCTTGTCAGAGAGTTATGAAGTTACGCATAGTCAAATATACCTATAGCAATTTGTTCTAAAATAAAATCTTTCAGAAAGGACTGACAAACTAGTATTGAAAGGAAGTAAGAACATTCCAGCACCACTGTTGAGCACGAGTAAATCTTTACTTAACAAAATCAGAAAGAAAAATCTAAAAGATCATATTGTGTCTACTCACAAAAGAACACAGAAAATCATAACATACTCAACAAAACCTGGCTTTAAAAGAATATATCCACCCGAGTTCTACATTTATTATAATAATCTTGTGATATGACCACAATTAAAAACGAAACGGAGCACTAATAGATACCATATAAGGGAAACATGGTAATATACACCCTAGATGTTAAAAACTACCTCAAAATCGAAGGGCATTGTGACACTTTATCAAGCAGTATCCTTGCGATTGAAGACCTCACTGAGTCAAAAAGTGATCCAATATTCCATGTCACCTAGATATAATATATCCTTCAAAAATTACCAAAGAATAGGTATTGAAGAGGAGTCACGTACTTAATCAAATAAGTATAATAATTGCACTGTCACTTAAAGATATCTTTTTAATTACTACATGAGAACGATATACAGCCTTACACCATTGTCAAGAATGAAAATGTACTGCTCGAACTTTTTGAGTAACTGCTTAGAGTATTTCTTAATACCAACTACAAGAAAGACGAATGCCTGCCAAAGAAATTTACTCCTAATTTGAAAAAGGCAAATGTAAAAAAAAGAGGACAATAGAAAAAGATACAAATATGTCCTAAACACTAACATGAACATATGTAAAATTCCTAAACACTAACATGAAGATATGTACAATTGACAACAAATGGGAAATCAATGCTAGAAGCAAAGAACTTGGCATACCATCCTCTGCAAAGAAGCTGCAACTTTTGAACCTGATAGATGCCTAGAATTAGATGAAAAGACAAGATACAGGAAGAGACAACAACTTCTAAGGCCCGTTCAACCATCTGGTACTGCCTGAATGCAGAAGTTTTTTCTATCCAGAATTGAACTCATAACCCACAGGAAGGTCCAAAGATAACAGAGCCAAGACCATCACCCTCGACTTCAGGGGATTGTATTGATTATTGCTTCATACCACTCCTAGCATTTCTTATCACTAGTTGAGCCACTAAAAAGGACTAAGGCCCTTAAAGTTTCATACCATTTATAAATACATAAAATTAATGGTGTGCTCATATAAGCTGTCGACTTAAAAGGGGTTAACGTATGACACACAGCTATGTTACTCTTTTTCTCATATCAAGTTGAGGGAAAGCTGTACAAACCACAAAAGGGAAAAGAACTTATACCAAGTGAGTGCAGGAGGATGAGATATTAATGCTACCATTATCATTGAACCCTGAGAGAAAAAACATATAAAAACAATGCAAATAATATCTAAGTATTTCCACATGCAAAAGGCTGACTGTAGGAAAGACGAATTCTTCAACATTTTACCACCTTCATGGTGACTAGACTATTTAAGAAACCAGGGCCATGATAAACAAAGACAATATTTCAAAAACAGAAACACCTAAGAAAATACAATATAAAAATATACATATAAAGCAAAGTCTTCAGTAATGACATAAAATATGTATTCTCTAATATATCCAAACACATACACAGTTGTGGGTTTGGAGATCCACCAAAATTATAACTGATTGTGCATTATAATTGAAGACAAATTAATAGCTGAACAAGTATTACTTTAAAGAACAATAGCCCCTGAAAGACTATATTTTATTAATAGTTGAAACTTATATGGAATTACAACAAACTCTAATATCATTACATTTGCAGCTACAGTACTCATGGGTAAGAAGTGGCCAATGTGGGCTTTTGATGACCAATAAGAAAAAAGTAAGGTAGGGATGTTTATACCCCAAATTCGTCAGGTCACCGTTTTCTCTCTTATACAAGCATTATAAAAACCCAAGAAGTTCAAGTACAAAACACAAAAGCTTATGCACCATACTGGTCTGTCCATGGAGAAATTTTGAGTTAAGTATATAATAATGGATTGAAACTCTTTCAGGCCCATAAAAGGTGATAGCAAAATGTGAATAAGTCAACGACTCCTAATAATCAATTCACTGCAATTAAATTATCTAATATTAAGACTATTTTTGGCCCTCCGAATAAGACATATTACACTGGGGTTATTCACGAGTTGAAATATCAAGAGCACTACCTTAAACTTTATATGTAAAGTTCAAAAGATAACGTAATAATCAAAATTTGGATTTGCTGCATTTACAACTTCAAATTCAGAGTCAGAGGAGAAGCTGTGTCAGTTAGAGTCAGAATTTGGAATGGTGTGTGAGAGAAGGAAGTTGAGTGAATGTAGGAAAGAGTAAGGTTATAGGGTGTACAAGAAATGAGGATGGTGCTGGATTGAATGTTCTGTTGAATGGAGAGACACTTGAGGAAGTTGATCACTTTAGGTATTTAGGCTCGATTATAGCTGCAAATGGTGGAGTGGAAGCAGATGTATGTCACAGAGTGAATGAAGGATGAAATGTGTTGGGTACGTTGAAATGAGTGATGAAGAATAGAGGGTTGGAAATTAATGTTAAGAAAGTTTTGATTGAGAAAGTGGTTGTGCCAACTGTGATATATGGATCAGAGTTATGGGGTATGAAAGTAAGTGAGAGACGGAAACTAAATGTATTTGAGATGAAATGCTTGAGGAGTATGATTGTGTATCTCTGTTGGATAGGGTTAGGAATGAAGTGGTGAGAGCAAGAACGGGTGTGAGTAGAGAAATTGCAGCCAGAGTAGATATGAATGTTCTGAGATGGTTTGGCCATGTGGAAAGGATGCATGATGAAAGACTGCTGAAAAAGGTGATGAATGCGAGAGCTGATGGGAGAAATGCTAGAGGGAGGCCTAGGGTTGGGTGGATGGATGGAGTAAGGAGAGCCCTGAATGATAGGAGGATGGATGTGAGGGAAGCAAGTGAACATGCTAGGAATAGGAATGAGTGGCAAGCGATTGTGCCACAGCTCTGATGGGCATCTGCAGTTACCACGGGGCTGCATCTTACAGAGGTAGCCCTGTGGCAGGGGAAGTAGGGGAGTTGGCATTTATGAAGCAACACAGGTTGTGGAAGAGCCGGGAGGATGGACTGTGGCACTCCAGAAGTGCCATCTGAACGGTTGATAGCTCCCTCGTCATTGCCCATAGAGCAAAGTAGTCCCCTAATTGTTTATTTTTTTTTATGTTGGCTACTCCCCTATTGGGGGAGACAGCCAAGGTAGATAGAACAACTTCAAGTATTTAAAATAAATTAATACGATAACCATTACCTGGGGTCAGAAAGTCTTTATATAGCAAAAAAGGAGGGGAGAAGAGGAGTGTGTACAACTGGCAAGAAAACAAAATTATAGAAATTTCAAAAATACTGTTATGATGTCAAAAGAAATAATATGTTATTAAATATACTGCCACTCATATCAGAACTCAAGTCCACAAAATATATATCTTTTACAATGAACCAATGGAGGGAGCAGTATTGGATGAGTAGTAATATACATGAATTACATCAAGTAAATGACAGTGCTTCACCACTTCCTATAAAGCAATTCTTCACTACATCTTTAAAAATAAAAGAACATTAACTCTTAAACTTAATGCTTTTCATGAACATGGCTGAGACTTACAAAACTTTCCAAAGTTACATTAGATTGAGTGATCCCTTAAAACACATTTGTCTAGCTCCACTTATATGGAGATATAAAAATTCTGTGTGAAGCTAAATTAGAAGTTTTTCTCTTTTCTTTTTTTTTCCTCTTTCTCGTCTTCTTTCTATATTCTGTGAGAAGGAGAACATAAAAATGAAGCCATTTCTGTCCCAAACCTCTCCCACCCATGGGTCGGGAGAAGGGGTAGTCATCAGGGGACTTAAACAGAGAATCAAGAAGTTAGAGGAAATGGTTATAAGCCTTGATGATAAAATTCGGAATATGGATGGAGAAATGAAAGAGAATGAAACACTCAGAGAACAAATAAGATCTTTGGAGGAAGCAAATAAAGCACAAGGGCAGGAGAGAAAGGAACTAGAAAAAAGAATAAAGAAGCTGGAAGGGGAAAAGAGTCAACTAGAATCTAGAATTTCTAAACAAGAAGATAAAAACAAACAGCTGAATGACAACCTAAAGGAATTAGATGTTAGTTCACTGCTCTCTTCTGAGAGAGACGAGATTGCTGCTTGGAATGTTCAGATTAAGGAAAACATTGAACAGTTCAGAAAAGAGTTCCAGGAGCTGAATATGGAAAATGATGCCATGAAAACGTCCTTTGCTGATGCACTAAAGGGGAATGTGGCAGTAAAAGAGGCTGTAAAGGTGGTGGCACTGGAAAACATACAAACAGTTGACTATAAAGAGACAGTAATCGAAAAAATGAAAGACGTTGTGATGGAAAGGGCAAACCCACTCATCAGACAGGCACTTGATAAGGAGAAGACAGTGGTAATCTCAGGCATAAGTGAATCCCAGGAGCCAACATGGCAGGGGAGACTTGAAGAAAATAAAGCTAGCGTTGTAGACCTGATAAGAAATCTTGGAGTAGTATGTGGTCCTGAGGATATTGTAAACATACACCAACTAGGTAAATATTCGAGGGAAGGAAAGCCGAGACCAACGAAAGTAACCTTTGAGAGAGGGGAAACATGTAGGGAAATATTGTTGAGAAAAAAAAGTCTAAAAGACCTTCAAGAATGCAAAGAAGTGTTCATTAGACGATACAGAACACAGGAAGAGATGGGAAAGATCAAAAACTTGTTGCAAGAGGCAAGAAGGTTAAATGATGAAAGAAATGAAGAGAAGAAAAATTTTCGTTACAGAATACTTCCAGACAAAGGGGAGATAAAGAAGATAATGACAGAAGATCAGGGGATGGGGCCTCATTAAGATTGTTATACACAAATGCTGATGGATTAGCTGGTAAGGCAGTAGAATTAAAAGATAGGATTCACAACAGTAAGGCAGATATAGTAGCAATTACAGAGACTAAGTTGAGTGAGGACATAAACAGTGTCACAGTTTTTCCTAAGGGCTTCAGAATACTAAGGGTTGAAAGATCTGAGAGGACTGGTGGAGGGCTAGCACTGCTCATAAGTGAGAGGATTCAAGTTGAAGAAATAAACTTGACTATAGAAAGTGAGTTCAGGGAATTTCTTGTTGCTCGCATAAATACTGGGTCAGAGAGCATTATAATAACTGTTGTATACAACCCACCAAGGAACCAAAATAGGCTTGAAATTTATGAGGAAAGTCATATAGGTACTATTGAAGTCATAAACTCAGTTGTTAACATGGCACGGGAGAAAAAATGTAGGATTTTGATTATGGGAGACTTTAATCATAAAGAGATAGATTGGATAAATCTTGACCCACACAGTGGTGAGGACTCATTTGGGGCAGGATTCCTAGATTGCGTACAAGGGAATTTCCTACACCAACATGTAATGGAACCAACAAGAGCCAGGGGTGGGGATGAGCCATCACTACTTGATCTAGTGTTCACAGATAATGTGTTGGATATTGAAAATATTGAGTATGAACCACCAATTGGAAAGAGTGACCACTGTGTGTTGTTGATGGAGTATATCATTGAAGACATTCTTCCTGAGAGTAGAGGCACTGAGGACATGAGGAGGAACTATCCGAAAGGAGATTACATCAAAATGAATGAGCTTTTTGCAGTTATTGACTGGAGAACCTTATTTTACAACAAATCTGTACAAGAAATGTATGACATCTTTTGTGAGAAATATGGGAAGATAGTAGATTGCTGCATACCTGTCACTAAAGTAGGTGTAATTCATGCCAGAGAGAAATGGTTCGATATTGGGTGTAAAAGAGCTAAGGAGTGGAGAGACAAATGCTGGAAAAGGTATAGGAGGAGAAAAAACATAAATGCCTGGCAAACCTACAAAAGAGCAAGAAATGACTACCTAAGTAAAAGGAGAGAGGCAGAGAGAGATTATGAGAGGGACATCACCAGGAAGGCTAAAGAAAATCCCAAGCTTTTCCACAGCTTTATCAGAGGAAAACTGAAGGTAAAAGAACAGGTTTTAAGGCTAAAGAGAGCGGATGGAAGCATCACTGAGACAGACGAAGAGATCTGCAAAGAATTGAACAAGGAGTTTCAGTCAGTATTTACAGTAGAAAATACCCCACCCCCTCAGATTGCAGTGATAGAAGCTCAAGGGCCGGTATTAGAGAACATCAACCTTACAGCCACAGAGGTATGCAAAGCGCTGATGGATTTAGATGTTCATAAAGCTACAGGTCCTGATGACATATCCCCTCATGTGCTTAAAAAATGCGCAAACACAATATCAGTGGCACTAAGTATCATATTTAAGGAGTCACTGGAGTCGGGGGAGATTCCAAGATGCTGGAAACAAGCAAATGTGATACCTATCTTCAAAAAGGGAAGGAGGGATACGGCTCTGAACTATAGACCAGTTTCCTTGACCAGCATAGTTTGCAAAGTTATGGAGAAACTACTAAGGAAACATATCTCTCTTCACTTGGAATCCTTCAACTTTTTGTCAGTGAGGCAACATGGCTTCAGAGAAGGAAGATCAACAGTAACAAACTTATTAGAATTTTATGATGAGGTAAGCCAAATCTTACAGGAAAGAGAGGGCTGGGCAGATTGCATATTCCTAGACTTCCAGAAAGCGTTTGACACTGTTCCACATGGGAGACTTATTAGGAAGCTGCAATCAATGGCTAGAATAGGTGGAAATGTCTTGGAATGGATAAAAACTTACTTAGAAGGAAGGGAACAGAGGGTTAGAGTAAGACACTCAGTGTCTGAATGGAGAAGAGTTAGTAGTGGAGTTCCACAGGGTTCAGTTTTTGGGCCACTTTTGTTCCTTGTATATGTAAATGACCTACCAGAGTCTGTAAATTCATTCATGAATATGTTTGCAGATGATGCAAAGATTGTGAAGAAAGTAAAAAACGAGAACAATGGTAGAGAACTTCAGGAGGATCTAAATAATCTGCATGAGTGGTCAGAAAAGTGGCTAATGACATTCAATACCTCAAAATGTAAGGTAATGAGAATGGGTACAAGTGAAAGAGGCCCAAGCTTCACTACTCGGTGGCTGGAGTACAACTTCAAGAGACAGAAAATGAGAGAGATCTAGGAGTAAACATACTGGCAGATTTGTCTCCAGAAATACATATAAATGGCGTAGTAAGGGCAGCATATGCATTCTTATCAAATGTAAGGGTAGCCTTCAGGCACATGGACAAGGAAATGTTCAGAAATATTTATGTAACCTATGTGAGGCCAAAACTCGAATATGCAGCCCCCTTTTGGAATCCGCACTTGAAAAAGCACATAGCTAAGCTTGAAAAAGTTCAAAGACATGCCACGAAACTGGTGCCAGAAATACGCAATCTCGGTTATGATGAGAGGCTGAGGGAATTAGACTTGCCATCACTCGAAGCTAGAAGAGTAAGGGGGGATATGGTGACAGTCTTTAAATTCCTTCATGGTTATGATAGAGTGGATAGGGATCGATATTTCGATATGGCTGGCTCTAGAACTAGAGGTCATAGTTTGAAGCTTCGTAAGAAAAGTTCTTTGCAGGATGTAAGGAAATACTTTTTCAGTGTAAGAGTAGTTGATAATTGGAATTGGCTAAGCGAGGAGGTAGTTAATGCTATCTCAATCCATAGTTTTAAGGACAGGTACGATAAGTATCACTAAGTCTAAAATGGAACCGATCAGGAGACGGGAAGATACGAGCTTTGGGCTCTTTCTCGTAAACACAATTAGGTAATCACAGATTCCTAGATTGCGTACAAGGGAATTTCCTACACCAACATGTAATGGAACCAACAAGAGCCAGGGGTGGGGATGAGCCATCACTACTTGATCTGGTGTTCACAGATAATGTGTTGGATATTGAAAATATTGAGTATGAACCACCAATTGGAAAGAGTGACCACTGTGTGTTGTTGATGGAGTATATCATTGAAGACATTCTTCCTGAGAGTAGAGGCACTGAGGACATGAGGAGGAACTATCCGAAAGGAGATTACATCAAAATGAATGAGCTTTTTGCAGTTATTGACTGGAGAACCTTATTTTACAACAAATCTGTACAAGAAATGTATGACATCTTTTGTGAGAAATATGGGAAGATAGTAGATTGCTGCATATCTGTCACTAAAGTAGGTGTAATTCATGCCAGAGAGAAATGGTTCGATAATGGGTGTAAAAGATCTAAGGAGTGGAGAGACAAATGCTGGAAAAGGTATAGGAGGAGAAAAAACATAAATGCCTGGCAAACCTACAAAAGAGCAAGAAATGACTACCTAAGTAAAAGGAGAGAGGCAGAGAGAGATTATGAGAGGGACATCACCAGGAAGGCTAAAGAAAATCCCAAGCTTTTCCACAGCTTTATCAGAGGAAAACTGAAGTTAAAAGAACAGGTTTTAAGGCTAAAGAGAGCGGATGGAAGCATCACTGAGACGGACGAAGAGATCTGCAAAGAATTGAACAAGGAGTTTCAGTCAGTATTTACAGTAGAAAATACCCCACCCCCTCAGATTGCAGTGATAGAAGCTCAAGGGCCGGTATTAGAGAACATCAACCTTACAGCCACAGAGATATGCAAAGCGCTGATGGATTTAGATGTTCATAAAGCTACAGGTCCTGATGACATATCCCCTCATGTGCTTAAAAAATGCGCAAACACAATATCAGTGGCACTAAGTATCATATTTAAGGAGTCACTGGAGTCGGGGGAGATTCCAAGATGCTGGAAACAAGCAAATGTGATACCTATCTTCAAAAAGGGAAGGAGGGATACGGCTCTGAACTATAGACCAGTTTCCTTGACCAGCATAGTTTGCAAACTTATGGAGAAACTACTAAGGAAACATATCTCTCTTCACTTGGAATCCTTCAACTTTTTGTCAGTGAGGCAACATGGCTTCAGAGAAGGAAGATCAACAGTAACAAACTTATTAGAATTTTATGATGAGGTAAGCCAAATCTTACAGGAAAGAGAGGGCTGGGCAGATTGCATATTCCTAGACTTCCAGAAAGCGTTTGACACTGTTCCACATGGGAGACTTATTAGGAAGCTGCAATCAATGGCTAGAATAGGTGGAAATGTCTTGGAATGGATAAAAACTTACTTAGAAGGAAGGGAACAGAGGGTTAGAGTAAGACACTCAGTGTCTGAATGGAGAAGAGTTAGTAGTGGAGTTCCACAGGGTTCAGTTTTAGGGCCACTTTTGTTCCTTGTATATGTAAATGACCTACCAGAGTCTGTAAATTCATTCATGAATATGTTTGCAGATGATGCAAAGATTGTGAAGAGTAAACATACTGGCAGATTTGTCTCCAGAAATACATATAAATGGCGTAGTAAGGGCAGCATATGCATTCTTATCAAATGTAAGGGTAGCCTTCAGGCACATGGACAAGGAAATGTTCAGAAATATTTATGTAACCTATGTGAGGCCAAAACTCGAATATGCAGCCCCCTTTTGGAATCCGCACTTGAAAAAGCACATAGCTAAGCTTGAAAAAGTTCAAAGACATGCCACGAAACTGGTGCCAGAAATACGCAATCTCGGTTATGATGAGAGGCTGAGGGAATTAGACTTGCCATCACTCGAAGCTAGAAGAGTAAAGGGGGATATGGTGACAGTCTTTAAATTCCTTCATGGTTATGATAGAGTGGATAGGGATCGATATTTCGATATGGCTGGCTCTAGAACTAGAGGTCATAGTTTGAAGCTTCGTAAGAAAACTTGTTTGCAGGATGTAAGGAAATACTTTTTCAGTGTAAGAGTAGTTGATAATTGGAATTGGCTTAGCGAGGAGGTAGATAATGCTATCTCAATCCATAGTTTTAATGACAGGTATGATAAGTATCACTAAGTCTAAAAATGGAACCGATCAGGAGACGGGAAGATACGAGCTTTGGGCTCTTTCCCGTAAACACAATTAGGTAATCACAGACATTCACTTTTTGTTATGTCGCTCACATTTGCTTTATAACCGATTTAATGCCTTTACTATATATAACTGGCTCTGAAGATTTAATTGCTATTCCAGTACTCGGTACTTTATCAATAATCATTTTTAGGTGAAAGAAAGGACCATGCGCACTCTCCTTACACTGTGCCAGGTCCGACTCCCTAGAGGGAGAGGATACAGCAGCAGTCACTCCCTCGCTGTTCCCCATCTCATGCCTACTTCTACTATTATTAGTTGCATTGCATTAGTACACTGAGGAGAATATATATATATATATATATATATATATATATATATATATATATATATATATATATATATATATATATATATATATATATATATATATATATATATATATATATATATATATATTCTTATCAAAGTATTTTGAGAAGGTGGCCAGTTAAGGTCACGAAATTAATAAGTACTTTATATATATATATATATATATATATATATATATATATATATATATATATATATATATATATATATATATATATATATATATATATATATATATATATATATATATATATCAGACCTAGAAGTCGGGAGGGCCAAAGGCCTGCCAAAAATCTTGCTGCTGTAGTAGACAGACAGCGGCGGCCGATTACTCCCGCAAAACCCTAGAGGTTTCCCACACGAGGGCGCGGCGGCGCACTCTTGGCCATCCCATCATCATCCTTAGCCCAGCAGGGGCTTTGCCATTGAGCGGTTGGTTGGAGACGATAATAAGGAGCACATGGGGCCTTTTATATTTGTGCCCTGTGGGGCGGGCATAATATCAAGAACAGCCTCACCGTATTCCCTGCGTGTCGTAAAAGGCGACTAAAAGTGGACGGGGAGGGGGGACTGGGAATCCCCCCCCTTGTATCAACCTCCTGCGAGGCGTCAACGAAGAGGGGAGAATAACTTCTCCCCAAACTTTCCTTTCTTGACGTCGGCTACCCCCCAATTTAAGGGGGAAACAGCCTCGGTATATATATATATATATATATATATATATATATATATATATATATATATATATATATATATATATATATATATATATATATATATATATATATATATATATATATATATATGTACACACAGTGATCCCCCGCTGGATCGTGTTTTTTGGTTCGCCTTTTCACTGTACCACGGTTTTTTTTTTTTGGCAAATTATTATTTTATTTTTTGGGTATATGCAAAAATATTAAAATATAAAAAAAATAAAAATTTTCAGTATTTTCATTTTTTTATTGAAAAAAAAAACATATTTCATTATCTAATAGATAAAAAAAAATTTATTTCCCAGCCTACGAATAATAAAACAGTAAAAAATAGTAAAAAACATAAATTTAGATATACGTACGTACAGTATAACTCACAGTATTGTATCGTGCGAAATAGTGTCCGATAGCGTACAATGTATTGGGGTCGCAGCTACGTGAGCTAGCATATACAGTGATCCCCCCATTATTCGCGTTTCTTGGCTTGCATTCGCACTGTATTGCGTTTAAAAAAAAAAAAAAAAAATTATTATTTTATTTTTTGGGTATACGCAAAAATATTAAAATATTGAAAAAAGAATTTACAATATTTTCATTTTTTTTATTGAAAATGTAAGTTTACGTTGCTTGCTGTTATTTATAATGTAAAGGGTGTTTTTTTAACAGTGCAGGGAGGGTTTATACAGTATGTAAACGTAAAAATAATTGTAAAACACCCATGTACATGAGTATGTCATGTAATTACCACTTCATTCACCGTAATTTTATCTATCACTTTCATATAACTTTACGTTGCATGCCGTTATTTATGAAGTAAAGGGTGGTCTGTTAAAAGTACAGGGAGGGTTTATACAGTGTAAACGTAAAAATAAATGAAAATATCTATGTACATATAATCTGATCCTACTCCGCGGTTTTCCTGTCTCGCGCCGGGACCTGGAACCAAACTACCGCGATAAGGGGGGAAACTGTATATTTATATTTCCAGTAGTTTCATGATTTTATTGATAAAAAAAACGTATTTCTTATCCTAAGAATAATAAAACAGTAAAAAAGAGTAAAAAACATAAATACTAACAGTATTGCAACATTTAAAATACGATACCGCTATCAGCGTTTCGGACAAAGGCTCGTTCAGTCTAACTCACGTGTGCGCCGTTCACGTTGTGCTTATTAAACGTTTTGGTTGTGTCTGATAGCGTACAATGTATTGGGGTCGCAGCTACGTGAACTAGCATATATATTTATATTTCCAGTAGTTTCATGATTTTATAGATAAAAAACTTATTTCTTAGCCTAAGAATAATAAAACAGTAAAAAAAATAGTAAAAAACATAAATACTAACAGTATTGCAACATGTAAAATACGATACCGCTATCAGCGTTTCGGACAAAGGCTTCCACCATCTTCCATT
>JAXCGZ010004185.1:0-17500 GCA_037179515.1 Halocaridina rubra
AGCTTTCACCTGCCCCTACCGGTTGTGAAGAGGTGAGGTCATAAAGATAGCCAAAAAGACAGCCCGAAAAACTACAAGATGTGGGCTGGAAAGGCGCCAGATATAACTAGCCTGCCAAGAAAGGTAGCTTTAAACGTACATGGAAAACCGTGTCTCCTAATGGATAAGAGAAAAAATTGGGTTTCATCTTATATACTAATAAAGGCATATTTTGAAATATATTGATCGAGATATATGTTTTATAATAAGATAAAATATAATATTTCCATCGCAACGGCAAAGTGCAGCAATTTTCTAGCAATATACATACAATGGCCCATAACCTCTTGTATGAGTAGTGGCTGAGCAAAGAACAAGCATTCACCACGATCCAAGACATCCCTCAATTACTCCTATTAGCTCCTTATGGCTTAAGCGTTACCATATGACCCCCCTTCTCTGCCTGTGTCATCCAAAGGTTAGGCTAGCATGAATATCTCCCATGAGGCCCGGAAGTCTCAGTTGGTTTACGAACATTGTTTCATCACATGACAACCCCTTCACACGTCCATTACAGTTCACTGTGCTAGCAGGTGCGAAAAATCCCTTTGGCTCGCGTCACCTAAACTGGGCGGAGCGGGGAGACTGAAATCCCCTCCTATGTATTGTCTTCCTACTGAGAGCTAAATTGCAGCAATTCTCTCTCTCTCTCTCTCTCTCTCTCTCTCTCTCTCTCTCTCTCCTCTCTCTCTCTCTCTCTCTCTCTCTCTCTCTCTCTCTCTCTCTCTCTCTTCTCTCTCTCTCTCTCCTCATCTCTCTCTCTCTCTCTCTCTCTCCCCTCAAAAAAAAAGTCCACAAAGCTAATAAGATATAATTGCATAAACACTAGTATCAGAAACGTCTTATACGTCCAAATATGAATTGCAAATCAAGGTCTAATTTAAAATTATCTAATTTCTTTTTTCTCAAAGAGGTAGATTTTGGTAAACCAGGCATGAAAAAAGCAAAACATTCTACTTAATTCCCTCATAATGTTAATATTTCCTGAATAGACAAAATTCTATGATAGGTTTAATCTTCTCCGTTTCCCTAGAGACTAAAACTTAGCCTACGTCGAAATTTTCAAGGAAGAAAAATAAGAAAAGGAAAGGAAATGCATCAACGAATTCCTAGTATTATTTCTAAGAGAATTTAGTACTTAACTGCTTCTTTATTTAATACATTTCAGGTTCGTGGAATCAATGGATGTTTAGGGAAAAGATAGTGTCCTGTTGAAACATCAGTTTTACAATAACTAAAAAAACAAGTAGTTAACAGTAACGTGATGTGCCCATAAACAAAAGAGAAAAATGGAATGCATAAAATGTGTTACAAATAAATAATAAAAGCAAAGTAGTAAAGTGTTTATAAACTAAAAAGTAAACAGTTGAGAACATATTAACCTCCTTTTTCAACCACCTGTGTAAGCAACTTTCTTTTAAAAACTCATAATTCTCTGTATGTTGAAGAGGCGCCTATGAAAGTTCTGGATTAGACAGTGACCACAAAGACTACTTCTGTTAGGCATGAAGACTAAGCCGATGATAAGGGAACGGAATGAGGGAAATGAAGACGAGGGGGATTAGGGAAAACATATACCCAAATAGCTTTCCTAATATTTAATTTCTACTGTCGGGAATCGAACCTGGGATCTGTGTAAAAGGAGTCCATCGCTTTGTGCGCGATTGATATGCATTTTTCCATCAATTATTTAATTTGGGGAGAGAAAGTTGGTTAGCGGCGGTGACTAGAGCAAGGAGGAGAAGAAAAAAGGAAGAGAGAAGAAGACGAAGAAGAGGGAGAGGAACAGGTGGTGAAAGAAATAGAGAGACGAGGAAGAACAGGAGTAAGATTAGATGGGGAAACAATGTTAGTTAGAAGTTGTAACCAGGCCCAAGAAGACAAGAAGGAAGACGAAGGAGCGGAGGAGGAAAAGGGAGAAGGAGGTAAAAGAAGGGGGAAGAAGAGAAAGAATAAGAATATAATTAGGAGGGGAAAATAAAATTAGTCAGTAGTTTTCACTGGGACAGTGAGGAGAAGGAAGGAGTAAGAGATGGAGTAGGAAGAGGGGTAAGATAATAAGGAAAAGAGAAGAAGAAGAAGAAGAAGAAGAAGAAGAAGAAGAAGAAGAAGAAGAAGAAGAAGAAGAAGAAGAAGAAGAAGAAGAAGAAGAAGAAGAGAAGAAGAAGAAGAAGAAGAGAGGAGGAGGAGGAGGAGGAGGAGGAGGAGAGGAGAAGAAGAAGAAGAAGAAGAAGAAGAAGAAGAAGAAGAAGAAGAAGAAGAAGAAGAAGAAGAAGAAGAAGAAGAAGAAGAAGAAGAAGAAGAAGAAGAAGAAGAAGAAGAAGAAGAAGAAGAAGTTACTAGCTGTGATTTAGGCTGAAGAGAATTGGGAACGAGGAGGTGGGGTGGGATGTAAAAAGAACAAGAAGAAGAAGAGGAGGATTAGTAAAAGGAAAACAACATTGGCCAAACAGCTGCGTTCTCCATCTTCAGAGACCTTGTCCCATATATAGGTCGTTCAACCTCATTCGGTGGGAAACTTCGTTGGTGTTATTCTTCGTTAAGGGGGGGAAATGAATGTCTAGTTTTGCATTCTTCTTCTTCTTTGTTAATATCCACCCATGAGGGTGGACTGGCCATGGTGTGCTCGTGGGGATTTTTGCATTCTACTGTAAATATACTGGCGTCTTATTTCTTAGTTACGAGATATTATCTAGTATCATCCTGCCTACTATTATTGATTTATTATTATTATTATTATTATTATTATTATTATTATTATTATTATTATTATTATTATTATTATTATTATTATTATTATTATTATTATTATTATTATCATTATTTGGGATATGATTACTATAATTCTATTTATCTTAAGATCAAGCATAATGAAAAATACAACATAGTTATTAGCTTCATAGTAAATAATTATTGATTAATTAAGTAGAATATACAATATGAAAAAAATATCTTAAGGAATCTCTGTATTACAAAGAGCCAATGATTAACCTAAGTATATGAATATTAATCACAGGGAGTGGTCAGTGATTATTAAGCAAACAGCTAACCTTTTTTTTCAGGTCACTGTCAAGTACTCACTGTATAATTAAGTAGACAAAGTAATTAGTAAGTTGGTAAATAGGGCCATTTGACATTACATATTAGCTAGAATGAAATTAACTTGTATATTTTCTTCATTCCTTCCTTGTCAATTGTATGGTTTTTCTCCGAGAGCAGTAGCGCAGGAATCTTCAGTCTCACCAGGGGGTAGCGGAAACTGGCAGTGCCCACACGAATTTGGCTTCTACCCCCATGAAAGATCCTGCGACAAGTATTATTCCTGTGAAGCCGGTATTGCAACTCTCAAGACTTGTGGAAATGGCCTTGCTTTCGATGACAGCGATCCAGAATTCCTCAGGGAAAACTGTGATTACAGCCACAATGTGGACTGCACTAATCGTCCTGATTTGGGTATGCATCCAAGAACGACACAGAAACAGCACATCCACAGTACATAATAAACTGATTCACAAGCACCCGATGAGCTCTTTTCGTCTGGTTGAAGACTTACGCATCACGGAAATTGGTTTTCGGCATAGTTCAGGCTATCTCTTGGCTACATTAGACCAAACTGTTACGTTTCGGTTCGGTTGCGGTTTCTGGTGGTGGTTCCAATACATGAGCGATTTTTTTAATTTATTTTTTCTCTCTTTTGGTTCCATATTGGTTACAGCTGTTTTAAGATGATCACAAGGTGTATTGGTGAAAACTTTCCACACATGTTGCTAGACAATATATTTCACTCTTTTGCAGGAAACACTTATTAGTAAAAAAGCACAGTGGTTTAAGATATACAAGTTATTCGAAATAAACAACAGATAGAAGGTGAAGGGTTGTCCTAGAGATTAATATCTATCTTTCTGAATGTTGGGACCACGGAAATTTAGTTAGACAACATAATTTATATTTAAAGTTGTATCATAGTACATCAGTCACTGCATTTAAGACCGGTTATGGGACACAGTAGAGAAGATGCAGTTTAGAAATAGATGAAATTCATATTTATCTCTCATTTCTACCACTGTTCATTCATCCTTTTCTTTATCATCTTCATCTAAACATATCTTCCTTACTGAAGATGTGTTCTCTTACATTTTGAATCAATAATGGTGATGGCTTTGGGATGCATACAGGACTGGCCCAAGAGGAAGGTGCAGACTACATCTACGAAGATTTCATATGTCCCAAAGAATTCGGTTTCTTCCCTCACGATACACAATGTGATGCTTATTGGCGCTGCGAAGGAGGAGTGCCGGAGTTCAAGCTATGCGGCAACGGCCTAGCTTTTGACGATACAAATGATAGAAAAGAACATTGCAATTATCACTTCACTGTGGAATGTGGAGATCGAACAGAACTTGGTAGGATAAACTGGCAATATACTGCTTCACGCCCAAGAAAACTCAATGAGAAACCAAAATGCATGCATGGTTGTTCTCTGCATGATTAGAGAACTTTTTTTTTTTTTGCATGTCTGGACCACTCTCCTATATGATACACATTTAGTACACGTGCATTTATATTCATTACAAAGATGTAGTTTTGTTTTGTGAAATACAGCTGATATAATCCACATTAATATAACCTTGATTTTACTTAATTTTCTAATTCTGAAGAATTTTTACTAATGATGCCGCAGAGCCCCCAATATCTACTCCCCACTGCCCCTACTTGTACGGCATCTTCCCTGATCCCGATGACTGTGCCGTATTCTGGTCTTGCTGGAATGGAGAATCTTCCAGGTATGCTTGTTCCCCAGGACTTGCTTATGACAGAAAATCCAGAGTCTGTAATTGGATGGACAACATCGACGAGTGCAAGCAACAGAGAGGTTAGATATACAGTGTACAATCTTGTCGTTACTCAGCTGATAATGTTGAGATAATTTATAATTCTGAAGTAGTCAGACCTCTGTATTAATGCAATAAGATAAAGAAAACAATAACCCATTGACTTTATAATTTTAATGAAATTACTCCTTTTATCACGGAAGCATATCTCTTACTAGCAATATATATTTTTTTTACAGCCGAAATGCAGCAAGACTTCCAGTGCCCAGCTCCTGGTCAGCTCGCTGCCACTGGATCATTCTCTCGGCATCCACATCCTGATGACTGTCGCCAGTATTTTGTGTGCTTAGATGGCATCGCTCGTGAATACGGATGCCCAATTGGCACTGTCTTCCAGATCGGGAATGAAGATGGTTTTGGTCAGTGTGCCGATCCTGAGCTTGTTCCAGGATGGTGAGTAATCTGACATTTCAGTACTGATTTTAAAGTCTATCACTTTAGAGTTTGCCCATTTGGGAATCTCTTAAATGTACGTGGCATGGATGGAACTTAGTGTTATTTTATTTTGGGTGAGAAAAGGGAACGGGGCACTCACAAATATTAGGGACAGAGGCCATTAGAAATTTTTGGAATGATGGGGCAGAACATAATTTTTTCTTCTAGTGTTACAGATATCACACAGTTGTCTGATCTCATTTTCAACATGCGAGCATGACATGACTATTTTTGCAAACCCTTTATCTTCAGGCTACCATATTATAACACACGCACCCACTTTTCATATATAGAAATGTTTCATACAGAAACATGTCTCATTGGATTGTTATTTCACTACAATCTCAAATATGTACAGAATCTTCAGTACTAAATAATTACTTGATAATCTTTTCTTCTATATGTTCCCACAAATGCAAACTCATTTGGCATGCATACACAGAAAGGGTAAACAAAGTAGATATCATTATATTATTAAAACAATTATAATGAACAATTCGACTCTAATATTTCACTGAAGTTTTACAAAAGAAAGCATGTGATTCTTATGCATGGGAATTAATTAGTATGTTTTTATTTCTGTCTCTGTTTTGTTCCTTCCTTACTTGCACTGACTATTCGAGAGTAATACGTGTATTCTGAAGGTCTTTCAGTAACTTTTTCATATCACTGGTTTATTGAAGTGCGGCAAAGAATATATAAATTAAGAAAATGCGATAGTATGTTAAATATAATGGCAGAGAGAGACATATAGTCATTTAATGCTATGCATATAAAAGAGAATCCTAGAACAAGGAACAGTTCAAAGTATGATTACGATTTTTATGCTTACAGAGAATAATACACTCCCTTTATCATTGTTATCATGGTAAGTTTCTTATATCTAGTGCAATATCATTAGGGAGAGATTTGATAAGAAAATATCACAAACTAAGGCTTACTTAATATATGGAAAAGACTGAAGGTTATCTTCAAATAAGCGTAGTGCACTCTCATAACTAACCCTATGTGGTGTGGCTTGTTTTTCCATATTGGTGCAATACCAACATTTGGGTTTTCTGTAGAGGGGCTAATTGGAGCCCTCTTTTGAGAACCCAATCACAAATGTCTTTTGCCACGTCTCATCTGGACTCTGTGACTTTCTTAGTGAGGACTACTACGGCGAACTGGACCTCTCTGTCTTCCGGAAGAGCCAACTGCTCTTGGGGAACGTTGGTTTAAGTAATCTCAATAGTGGAAGCGCCTCACCCTCAGCATCCCGCCCTCGGCGTCCCGTTGCTTCTGCTCAACCCGTAGGAACAGAAGAGGGTCCAGTACAGGCTTAAGTTCCAGTGTGCCTTCATCAGCTTCCAGTAGCAGGTGCGACCAACCCCAGGACTTGAGACTAGAATGCAGTTTGAATATGAGAATGATCTTTACAGACGAATGAATTCTGTCAAGGACTGATACCTTAACAACACACTTCAGTCATATCATTTTGTTTCCAACTTGATCATAATACGCCATCACATTGCGTACCATTAGTTCTATTTCATTCGTATCACAATCACAGTTTAATTTGGTGACTCATGGAGAATCATGTTTGTCCTGTTTTTGTAGTTATTGCATGGTAATAATAATGTATTTTCTTTTGCCACAGTCTTAGGTTATCCAGTAGATTATTTTTACACACTTTTTTTTCTTTTCTGTGTGATATATTTTTATTAATGATTCATATTGAGTTATTCCAAGGCATGAATATAGAGGCAATGCATAATACATATTTCCAGATTCATCTTCTGGGTATTAATTTAACTTTTGTTTTGCTTCCTTATAACAGCGAGGATTACTACGGCGATCTTGATTTGAAAACTCTTCGAGGCCTCGGCTTGTAATTTTAGTGTTTGTAAGAGTAAACGAAGATAAGTATATAAAAAAAAAATATGGGATATAGGAACGCAATCGCCCCCAATAATTTTTCGGAGCGTGCTCGCTCCGTCATCTATAAATGAAATGATCAACTTTTCCCTTGAAGATTTGTTACCAGTTCATAGGCAGATATTCTATTTCCTTCAGAAAATTACACTTTCATCATTTTATGACTTTCAGAACTCTATTTACCTGATAAAATTATATCAGGAGCTGAAAGCACCTTCAGATATTTTTATTTATTTAGTGTCTAGTAATTATGAAGGAGTGCGAGTATATTTAAAAAAAAAACAATAACATCAATGAGCCTTTTTTCCTCGCTCTAGTCTGGACCTGTGGCTCTGTCTCACTCTTCAAGAACTAGGTCAGTGTTTTATGTATTATAAGTTCTGTACTACAGAACACGCTTAGCATATCAAAATCTACCTTCAGTGTTATTTGTACGTACTAGTACTATCACTCACAAAAGTCCGTGGTGCATTCCAAGAGCCTATGTAACCCTGAACCAGAGACTTCAAAGCGACATGAAAGGAAATCACTTTCTGTCAATAGCTCGTGTTACATCGGCAACAGAATGAGGCATAATGTCATTTTTTTTTATTTCCAGCACAGGGTAGCCAGGATTTATGACCTGATGTGTTAGTACATTTTATTTTTATTAAAAAAAACTTCTATATGTATATGACTCAGCAAGCTCAAAATTATTATATTCATCTAATCCTCTTAGAACAATTTAGTTCATTTTCTCTCCCTTTTTCATTATATATGCCAGTCCCTGTTCGTCTGTTGTATATTGTTAAGTTGTACAATAGTTTTTAAGTATTTTGTAAATAAAATACTAATGTAATATCAATTTTGTCTTCTTTTTCAACCCTTTTTTATGTAATTAGTGAGTCTAAGGTATCAATGAGAGTAAGGCAGTGGCAAAGAGGTAGCGCCCACAACTTTGAGGTGTCAGGTCGAGTGTTCGTGGCCTGCCACGCTCTGATGTTAGAAAGGGCATTCATTCAGGGTACCAATCACACCTGCCAAATCCAAATTCCTTCACAAGGAGGCACCATCCTAGCCGTTAGTAGAAAGGGAAGTCCCTAACGCAAAATCGATCACAAAATGAAGTCAAATAAAGGTCAGCTTTATGTCTGGAATGCATCATAATACTTACTATTCGATATTAAACTATAAAGGAAGGGACTGTGACGATTTTACGTCACGGATGCCCTCTCCTACTAAATGCTAGGACGGTGCCTTCTTGCAAAGAACTTTGACTTTGGCAAGTGTGATCGATGCACTGAGTGAATATCTAGAAACGAAGGGACTATGCTATTAAAGAATATCCTCTCAAAAAAAAAATTTTAAGGGCATCAAAGCTTAGCAACAGCACAAAATATAAGAACATCAATGAAAAGAGAGGAATAAATTAGTGCAGTAAAAGAAAAAAATATTCCTGAAGAGATAAAGAAAAATTCCAAAACTTTCGCAAACAGATTTTCAATGGTCAAATAACACATTAGTGTACTTAAAAGAACAAATAAAAGCGTGAAAAGATTTTAAGTTAATGTTTGAGAAGCTAAAATCACAGTAACTAATTCGTCATATAAGCTATAAAAGTCGTTTATGATAAAATATATTCTCAGACAGGTCGAGTACTTTAAACAGAAAAATAAATACACAATTCTTAACAAGCTAAAGATATTCACATGATGAAAAAAAATTGGAATAGATAATTTCTTTATCAGGTGTGACACTGTTATCTAAAGGGGTCTGAAAGCGTTTAATTAATTCTTATCAACTTAATCATAAACATAGACAGCGTTAAATGTCAAAGAGTAACAAAAACCTAACACTATCCCCTATAGGGTGTCCACAAAGTCTGGGTACATCGGAAATTTCACTATGCAGACCTATTCAATCTCTCTACAGATGATGATGATGGGATGGGATGGGATAGGGGGAGAAAAAGGGGAGGGGATTAAGGATATAAGGGAATTGGAGGGAAAAGCACGAAAATTAAATAAAGTAAGAGATAAAAAAAGAGAGGGGCAGACCCTCGTGCTAAGTTTTGATCTGGAATTCAGATACTTTTTAGTTACTCGCTATCTCTACCTATTCAATCGAGTTCACCTGAATTTTGTAAAGCGCATCAAATTATGCATTGAAAATGATGGAAATCGTATTGAAAATATTATTTATTAACATTAGATTTAAATAAAATTGTTTTGTTTTAAAAGTATGTGTTAATCTCCTGTGTACCCAGACCTCGTCTGGGTACACAGGAGATTAACACATACTTTTAAAACAAAAATTTATTTAAATCTAATGTTAATAAATAATATTTTCAATATGATTTCCATCATTTTCAATGCATAATTTGATGTGCTTTACAAAATTCAGGTGAACTCGATTGAATAGGTCTGCATAGTGAAATTTCCTATGTACCCAGACTTTGTGGACACCCTATAGAATGGGAATAATGAGTGCCACAAATTTCGGTCCTTCAAAAATAAATGAAAATTTACTCATTCCAAGTACAATTTGCCCCGGTTAATATCGTGTGACAAAAGCGTCATTGAACCTTTAAAAAAAACAAATATTTACACAAATAAATACATATAAGGTAAAGGAAATGAATATACATACGTCATTCACTATCAGCTTCGACGTCCTCACTAGCACTCATATCAGTGCCAAATGATAAGTGCCTAGTGTCAGTAACGATGGTATAGTGCCTGAGTGTAGAGTGTTATTAAAATGTTAAGAGAATATTTAGTTTTCTTATATGGTAATTGTGCTTAGTGTTTTTCTGCATATTTTTAATAAATTGAGAATAATATTGAAATAAAATATGATGTAAAATGGGGATAAAGCATTTTTGTAGAGTTGCAAAAAATATACCATACGTCATCGGTTAAACTGTGATTAAATATCTCAGATATTCAAGAGAGATTATCATAATTTTTTTCATGCACAAAATACGATTAATTGTTTGCAATTACATTTTTTAAATATCTTTTTTATTAATACCGTTTTCATTGGCTATTCGGAGTCGAAGATACAAACACTGGTTTTTGAAGGCCAGTGTTTAGTTTTGGCTAAAAGCTAAAGGACAGATTTCCGTTCTTGGGACACATCATTTTTTCGTTGCTTTACAGCTGTGAGAAGGGTCTATTTTACCACAAAATATAGATATCTTTTCTATAAGTATAGCACCTGAACAGGAAAAGAAAATTGCCCTTATCTGGTTCAGGCACAAAGAAAACGAGAAAGAAAATAAAGCGAAACAAAGGTGGGGGGGGAATTCCTTTTTCAAGAGTGTGACATCGAGACAGGAAAGAAAATTCCCCTCATCAATAAAAGTCTGGGCAATAATAAGACATTGAGACGAAGGAAATGAAAAAAGTTACAGACAAGGCAGTGATGAGGTAATGATACACAAGGGAGAAGGACAGACTAAAAGAAGAGTTAAAGTACTGTGGACCTAGAGATATGGCAGGATTAGATCCTGAGATAACGATAAATCAGCTTTTTGAAGTAAGATAGGTTATAAGAATTAGGAAAGACAGAAGGAGGAAGAGAGTTCCAGAGTCTCAAGGTAGATAGGAAAAAGCAGTACCTGATGTGCTGTGATTTGTCAGATGTCTGGGTACAGCAAAAGATGTGCAATGAATACGCCAAAATATTCGGTGTGGATGTTGGCAAAGGAAAAAAATCATAACTGAAGGAAAACTTAACACTGAACTGTGAAGTCCAAAAGACCTTCAGTTGCAATTGCATAAAACATGCAATAGCATTCCAGAAAAAGCGTTCTTGGAGCAGACGCAGTAGTGATTGTAAAAAAATCCAAATCGATCAAGTGCCGTTCTTAGAAGAGACCATAGATATGTTTTCAGGGGCCAAAAAGTCAAGCTAACTTGTTTTTTTTTCCTCCTGAACTATATCACTATTACCATCCGTGCAAAGTAAGTTGCATAAAACGAAACGTCTTGTTTTATCATCTTTTCCAACAACCATTTGTGAGTCAAGTGCTGAAGACCCGGCCGAGGGTAACGGGATTTTGGGTAACAGAGGTTTGGACAAATCAAAGAAATGGGTAATTTATCTTGACTTTCCCTACCGAAAGTATGATGCCCTAAGTGTGTTTGAGAACCAATTAATCGCTAAAAAGGGTAAATTTACCTAAAGAAATAAATAAATAGATAGAAAAATAAAATAAAATAAATAAATAAATAAATAAATAAATATATATATATATATATATATATATATATATATATATATATATATATATATATATATATATATATATATATATATATATATATATATATATATATATATATATATATATATATATATATATATATATATATAAGCACATTACATATGTGAAAGCATGAATCATTATTTACCCCGACCGGGACTCGAACCTGGGACTTATAATTACTAAGTCAAGGCCAACGATATATATATATATATATATATATATATATATATATATATATATATATATATATATATATATATATATACATATATATATATATATATATATACATATATATATATATATATATATATATATATATATATATATATATATATATATATATATATATATATATATATATATATATATTTCGTAAAGTATTTACTGGATGCATTTAGCTAGCAAACCAACATAACCCCACAACAAAAGAGCAATTTGCGTCAAGCGTTCCTGTGCAGAATTTAACAGAACAAATCTCACATAATTAAGTTATCGAGAAGCAATCTTCTTTGATGAATGTGACACCGGGACAGACAAAGAAATTGTCTTCATCAGTATTGTGCACCATGAAAAACATTGAGACTAAAAAAAGTAGAAGCTTAAGGACAAGCCAGAAATAAGAGAATGATACGCAATAGGAAAAGAACAGGTTGAAAGAATAGTCGAAGTAATGAAGACCTAGAAACATGACAGGATAAAGTTGGTTAGTGTATATAAAATAGAGGTCCTGTGCGTGAGTCTTGCACAGTGAATTTGCAATAAGATGCATTAGGTCAGTGGCAGAATGGTTCCCTCAAAGTTAATATTTCAGGATTCAGTAAGAGCAAATATGCCCTTAATGCAACTCTCATGTTAAATGCCTTTATAATAACTTGATATACAGTAATCGAAATAGCTTTGAAGTTGGATAATTATCTACTTTATTTGTGTGTAATATAATTACGAATTTATTTTTCTTTCAGGTGGGTCATGAGAAAATAAGGAAATGGTGGCTAAAAATTCGTTTTGGGTTTATCCTTCATATATAACACATATTGAATAAGAACATTTTAAAGTATAAATCTATACCAACTTAATCTAGCTTAATACTTAGAACAACCTGCTTTTGCAGTTATCAGAACGAAAAAGAATACACTGATAAACACAACAGCTACTGAAAAGAAACAATAAAGTCGAGCTGGTACTATGGAGATAGGGTACTGTGCTTCTGGGACAATAATAATTAGTAATTATATTTTTTTTTTTCAGATGAACCATGAATAAAACAGTGAGTCTTGCGTCGTAGGTGTAAAAGAAGATATGCTTGTTCTAGGGATATCTTTACTGGGATTGCTAAACCACGCTGTTACCCATAGACTTCACGTAGACCCATACCTTGAACCTAACATACACACAAGCCCACATGAAGACGACTTCACTCCACTGTATAAGGTTAGTTGATAAGAACAGAAGAAGCAAAATTTTTTTTTTTAAGAAAGATGTAAAGATTATTATAAAGGAGAAATATCTTATGAGGATGTTGTAAAGAGAGAAAGTGCAAAATGGGATATGATGGATAAGATCATGATAAATGAACCTAACGTCATTGTACGTGTGATTGGAAGAGTGACCTTGATGAAATCCAGTAATTAGGCCTTATCCACTGAGTTCTCAGGGAGTGTATATTGTGTTGATGGCGTATGTGGTTGTAGGCAGTGCAGTCTTCTATTATGTCTTTGATTGTGTGATGATGGAGACAGCAATAAAGGAACTGGAAATGAACGTCAATGACATGGTGTTCATGGCACGAAACAGGGGTACCTGAGGCATGGCAGTCAAAACTTAGATTTGGCATACTTTCAGTGCGACACATGAAAGAACATAGTTCACATGCAAGAGGGCTTAGAGAAAAGACAAGATTGAATGCACATGTGATACAAAGAAGGCATAAACTTGGAGATGCGCTCCTGGAATGAGAAATGAATTGCTAAAAGATACTGATTTGATATAATATAATGGCATACTTCATCAAATCTTTCGTCTTCTCCCGTCAGGTGTCGCCACAGGGAATTAGTCTTCTCCATATAACCTAATCCCCTTCGTCCTCCTCCGTCACATCACACACCCTCATGACCTCCTTCACCAAATCCATAAATGTCTTTTTTGTGCCACCCCTCCTCCTTCTGCCTGGCAGCTCCATCCTCAGCAGCCTCCTCCGGACATACTTATCCCTTCTCAGCACATGCCCAAACCATCTCATGCTCGCCACTCTAACCATGTCCCCAAATTCTCAAATATTGCATTTTCCGGTCCTGGTGTCACAATCATAAAAAAAATAATAAAGAAATGAGATTTACATCTACATATCTATTGCAGGTTACCGATGATGAAGAAGTGAGCGATGACTTAGCAATACAAGTGGAAGGAGGAACCCAAGAGGCCATCCAGTTAGCGCATAAATATGGACTTCACTATCTAGATCAGGTCATTATTATTATTATTATTATTATTATTATTATTATTATTATTATTATTACTATTATTATTATTATTATTATTATTATTATTATTATTATTATTATTATTATTATTTATTATTATTATTATTATTATTATTATTATTATTATTATTATTATTATTATTATTATTATTATTATTATTATTATTATTATTATTATTATTATTATTATTATTATTATTATTATTATTATTATCATTATAATTATTTTTATTATTATTATAATTAATATTATTATTATTATTATTATTATTATTATTATTATTATTATTATTATTATTATTATTATTATTATTATTATTAGTTATTATTATTATCGTTATTATTATTATCATAATTATTATTATTGTTATTATTATTATTATCATTATTATTATTAACAATAACAATAATAATATAATAATAATAATAATAATAATAATAATAATAATAATAATATTAATAATAATAATAATAATAATAATAATTAAATAAATGAATAGATAGATAGATAGATAGATAGATAGATAGATAGACAGACAGACAGACAGACAGACAATTAGATAGATAGATAGATAGATAGATAGATAGATAGATAGATAGATAGATAGATATATAATATATAATTGATAATAGACAGATAGATAGATAGATAGATATGTCGAATAATAATTGGTCTATGGCTATACTTAATTAGTAATGTGCGAGGTTAAACTGGACAAGCGAGATATAACTTTAAACTAAGCTTACTTAGGATTACACGTTTCTTACGCCTCAATGCCCCCTTCCCTTTATGCGTCAAAAGCTAAGATCTCATTCATGCCCCGGGGAATATTCTAACTGAGCTCTCTGTGTCCAGCTAACTCTTACTTTCTTGTATGACCAAGATGGCAGGGCGTGACAGGCTTTGACAGACCAGCCAATAGGCTTCCAGAGCAAAAGGGAGGGCCTATTAGGTAAAAAGGAGGGCCTGTATGGGTATTTTCCAGGGGCATGTACATACGTACGAGTGGATGTTGTTGTTTGGTGGTCGTGGGAATAGCTTGAACTTTGGGCCCAATTTGACCTCTATCGGCACTTGGCGCCTAGGTGCTAGAGGCCTTTGGAGTGAGCCATATATCTTGTTGTCACACACATAAACATCCGTCCTGCCCAGAAAATGCAAGGGGGAGTATCAATTACACACTTTTGTCTCCTGCACCACGTGGTCTATTTCTATTTCACTTTATGGATTAAAATTTTCTTGCAACACTCCCCACCACCACCCTGAAATATTATATTTCAGACGAAGCATTAAACATTTTCTTAGAGCTTTTTTTATATATGTTAACTATCATTATTTTACAAGGAAATAAACGGGGCCGAATTATCTAATTTGATGACCTAAGACATACAGTTTCATATAATTATCTAAACAGATTACAGGAATGTCAAAATTACTATGCTCCTTAATGCTTACTAAAGTTCTGCTGATAGGGATACTATTGTTAAGGGTCTTAATACTTACAGAACATTTGATTTCAGGAAAAGACCAACAAAAGAAAGATATATTCCTTACACTGGATTGGATTCGGTTTTACGTCACGAACTCCCTTTTCTACTATGGGCTATAAGCATTCTAATTAAAGAAAGAAAATCAAAATTAAGGATTAACAATTACAATATATAGCTAAATTTATTTAAGAAAATTATTTAAGGAAATATAATTAAACTATTACATTACCCAAATAATATAAGATACAGTTGGATATGATCTCTGCAAATATTCAGTTATAAAACAAAACAATTATCATAAGTGAGAAAAAAAATTAAATTGTTCACAATTGCAATATGTAACTACTAATCAATGACAAAATGATTTAGGAGAGAAACTAAATAAAAATAATTACATTACCCAAATAGTATAAAATACAGTTGGATATGATCTCTGCAAATATTCAGTAATAAAGCAAAACAATTATCATAGTAAAAAATAAAAAGAAATCAACATATGCACAATTGATGAAAGACAACTATTCTTCAATGGCACTTACTATATTAAACCTGCTCCCTAGTTTTTTTATCTCTATTTATATCTAGGGGAGGCATTGAGGGTCTCTTAACTTAAATCTTAAAAGTTAAAGACCCTATATTTTTTTGTCCATTAAATATTTTCAAAGACGGTGGGGACTTTTTCTCTCCCATTTTCGTCAGTTTGGATACGTAGCTGAAAAGAAGTTATTACCCTTTGAGTACATGTTTAACTTTTTTTTTTTGGTTATAGGGACTTTAATTTCCCTTGTTCATTTTTTAGCCATGGGGATTTTCATCTCCCTTTTTTAGTTTTTTGCTATAGGGATTTTCATCTCCCTCTTTAATTCCCTCAATCTCAAATCCCCACATTGCTAGGTCTTGGGCTTATTCCCACACCTGTTCCCGTCATCCCCCACCTCTCCACACCGGGACAGGTCCGGCGTTGTCCCCAGGAATCGTGAATTCTCTGAGACCGGTTCAGACAACGAAGGATGCCGATATATCTGTCATGAGCCTCTTCCTACTGCTTTTGCGACTATTGAGGCGGTCTTGTGACCAATCTTCCCTCACGCACCTTGCCCGGGAAGGTGCATCTCTCTCCAGCTGAAAATCTGCAATATGAACATAGCCTAGATTAGATTCTAGGGCCGGAAACTAGGGCTTAATATCGCTAACACAAATGCAAGAGAGAGTAGATATGACCTCTGCGTACAAACAATGGCCATATATAAGCACGCAAAGGGTATACTTCGCCTCCCTGCATCTGCAGGCGCTTGCAATCTCTCCAATGGGTAAAAGGGACTGGTTTGAGAAAAAAAAAATCAAAATTGCAGGTCGGGGCTGCCTGAAAATAATTTGGTATATGTATGTACATCTACACCGTTCAGATAGGTGTTTACGATCTTTGGGAAGTAGATGAATAACTAGTAGCTTATTTATGCATGATAGTACTTTACTATTAGTATAAAACAAAAATCATGAAATACTGGGGATACCCACTAAAGAAATACTCTTATTAACAGTGACTGCAATAAAAATAAATCATGAATTCAAAATAAAAATAAAAATAATTTGGTTACTACCGATAACATTACAAAAATAATAATTAGCAAAAGGCCATGGTGTGATAGCAACAATAACAGCTAACGTAATAATAATAACAATAAAAATAATCATGATCGCAATAATAATAATTGAAAATAGAAATAATAATACTAAATCAGGAATAACAGTCAAAATACACATAATACCGGCATTTTGAGGCAAGAACAGAGTTCTGTACTTATATCCCAGAATAATGCTTATTTTAAATCAACATCTTTTGGTCAGTTTCATTTATTATTCGAATTCCTGCAGTCATTGCATATATATATGTATATATATATATATATATATATATATATATATATATATATATATATATATATATATATATATATATATATATATATATATATATATATATATATATA
>JAXCGZ010004185.1:22500-32500 GCA_037179515.1 Halocaridina rubra
TGTTTCTTCTCTGGCTTTTTTCAACTCTTCCACCTTCACTATTTCCCTTCTACATCTCCCCACACTATTTCGCCACTCTTTTTCTACTACCTCTTTTGCTTCAACCACAAAATGATCAGACATCCAAGCAGACACACCCCTGAATGCATGCACATCTTTCACTCTACCAACCATGCTCTTTGCTACCAACACATAATCCATCAATGCTCTTTCTTTCACTCTTCCATTTGCCACTCTCATCCATGTATATATACTTATTTATTAACTTCTTCTTAAATAAACTATTACCTATTACCAACTCTTGCTCCACACACATATCTAACAGTCTCTCGCCACTCTCATTCCCACCTGGTACTCCATACTTTCCTACAACACCTTCTATCTCTCCATCACCAACTCTGGCATTCAAGTCACCCAACACAACTACATAGTTCCTTCTAGTCAGACCATCCACACATCTAGTTAACTCATTCCAGAATTCATCCCGCTCTTCCTCACTTCTCTCACATCCTGGCCCATATGCACTAACAAAAGCCCAACATTCCCTTCCTATCCTAGCCCTCACCCACATCAGCCTAGATGACACTTCTCTCCATTCCACTACCTTATTTACCATCCATTCACTCAGCAATACTGCCACACCTTCTCTCGCTCTCCCCCTTTCAACTCCAGACACCCTACCCGTCACATCACCAAAATCCACTTCTATTTTTCCTTTCATCTTCGTCTCACACAATGCCAATACATCCATCCTCCTCCTACCAAACATATATCCAATCTCACATCTTTTGCTCTCTATCGTACTACAACCACGCACATTTAGACACCCCAAAACTAGAGTTTGGGGAAAAGTTATTCTCCCCTCTACTCCCCTTCTTCTTTGACGTCTCGCAGGAGGTTGATGCAAGGGGGGATTCCTAGTCCCCCCGCCCCGTCCACTTTTAGTCGCCTTTTACGACACCCAGGGAATACGTTGATGCTATTCTTTGGTGATGTGCCCGCCACCACATATATATGAGCATAGTCACCAACCTTCTGGTTGCTTAATTTGTCAGTATGAGCTTAGCTATTTTACAAGACAGTTGCGATATGTGGCAGAAGAACTCGCATTGTTATTCCTTCAATTCTTCAGTATTTATGCATTATCAGCATGCAAAAATTTATCAAACAAAATGAGACGTGGGCATATTCCTTCCAACACATCCCTCTGAAAAACTTAAAGAATCTAAATTAATACGAGTACTTATACATATCACAAAGACGAACAATAGTGAACAATAATTATCTTTAAAATTTTACAATTATGGCATGAGGGTTATATCCACCTCTCAATCAAAACTAAAGAAAATCTGTAACTGTGCATGCAGTAATAAAATTAGAGAAAAAAATAATATTTCATTTGCAACGTTAAAAAAAATGATCTTTACCTACGTTTTGAAAGCTCCTAAGGAATCATACATAAGAAAATAAAATACATATATTCGTCTACGAACTCAAATTTAAATTGTTTAGAAATCTCTTAAGGAATCGTATAATACAACAAAAGATATATATTTCTAGGAACTCAAACTTACTCTTTGCTCGAGTGACTGTTTACCTCGGGAGGCAGGAGGGAAGTTTTACATATGATTTTCTTTCTGTTTGTCTATACTTACAATCGGTTAGGTATTTCACAACCCTACTTTTTTTTTTCTACCCACAATACTGCTCAATATTTGTCTTCTGGACTTCAGATGGCTAGCTTTTGCGGGGAGATATGCGGGCAGGCGCCATTTCCTCCACTGTCTCATCGGCTTCTGGATCGACTTCATCTCTTTCAAATACAGGAAACGGCTGTGTGACATTCTTGTTGTCACTTCTTGCCAGCTCACACTCCTTCTTTATGACCAAGCTAGTTTTATATTATCATGCGTTATCTCTAATACTCGGTATGGGCCTAAATAAAAGGGGGACATTTTATGCTGGCGGTTGACATTTTTCACGTAGACTCTATCGCCTACTTTGGCTTCATGCCTCGTTGTACTATGTCTTATATCATAATCCCTTGTATACCTCTCTTTTTGTTTGTCTAGGATGGCTGCCGTAAGTTCATATGTCTTTCTGGCGGCATTTATAACAAACGTTCTAAGACTCTCAAATTCGTATACCGGCAACTGCTTTTGCAGGGCAAACGTATCCCAAGGAAGCTTGTGGTCTTCCCCATACACAAGAAAATAAGGGGAGTCCGCTTGTTTCAGTTTCAAATTCCATCCTTGGGGGTCAGGGGCAGTGAGTTGTCGTAATAGTGTAATGATGGAGGCATTTCTTCTCTCTACTAACCCGTTAGCTTGCAGTCTTTAAGCTTGGAGAGCTACATGGTCAACTCGCACTAGTTCGCATAAGTCCCTGAAAACTTCGTTCATGAATTTGCACCCATTATCAGTTACTACTTCCCTAGGATACCCAAGTACTAATGTGAACTGGTGTAGGGCAACGGTTACCGAGGCGGTGCTCTTATCCTTCATCGTGTATGTGAAGGAGTATCTTGTGCATTCATCTGTAAGAACAAAAATGCACGAATAGCCATCATACGATCTGGGCAGGGGGCCTATTAGATCACAATGAACTCTTTCCCATTTAAAACTACTTCTCGGCCAGATTCGGGCAGGTGGGACTGTACTACGTTGCCTTCTGAAGTAGTTGCACAAATGACATCCCTTAATATACGCTGCAGTCCTTGTACATCCCCTCCCAGTAGAACTGGGTACTCAGCAACCGATACGTTTCTCTACCCCCATGTGGCCGGCTGTGGGACTCGTGTGCTACAGGAAAAGGGCGTGGTCATGGAACTCCTCGGGAAGTACTGCCACGCATCCCCTTTCTCTGTTTTTCTGCTTATATATTTCAAAAAGTATTCCTTCTTCTATCATGAATGAATTGATTTGGCATTGACTTTTAGAAGGGATTTTGCCGGCCACCCCCTGCAAGAGTTTCTTCACCTCCCCCCACAACTTATCCCCGTCTTGCTTCCTTACAAGCTCCTCGCGATTCCACCCACAAATGCCCCCCTCCCGCTCATTCATACTCGCTCGCTCATACTCACAACTCTCACTCTATTTTCTCTCTTCAACACTTCCCCCATTCACTCTTTTATTTACTTCGCGAGGGTTTCTTTCCCCATCACCCTGAAGGAGTGTGTGGAATCGCGATTTGCCCCCGTAGTCGCAGGACGGTTTGTGCCCACGGATCTATGACTTGCATTCCTCATTGAATGTGTAACGGCCAGGGCAGGGACCTCCCATACTCCCCTTGCTCAGGTCGTTGGCTACTTTATTAGTTTATCCAGGTACAAACTCAAACCTCTTTATATCAAACTGCATAAGTCTTAATAACCATCGTGAAAGTCTTGATTATTTAGTGGATTTGCATTCACGTACTTCAAGGGTAAATGATTGCTATGTATAATCACCACATATCCGAGGAGGATATATTTATGTTTTTCTAACATGAACACGATGGCAAGTGCCTTTCATTCAATTGCCGCGTATCGCTGCTCAGTGTCTGTAAGCATTCATGAAGCGAAACTAATAGGCGGTCTCTTCTCTCGTTGTCTATCTGCGATACTACTCTGCCAATCGCGACATCTGAGGCGTCACACATGACATAGAACTCTCAATTGAATTTAGGAAAAGCAAGTCCTTGGGTAGACATTAAGGCACTCTTTAAAGCTACAAGCGTGGTTTTGTGCTCAGGCATCCATGCAATCTGATGCGCATTTCGAAGTCTATCTAGGGGCCGGGAAATGTCCGTGTATTTCTCGCTCTTTACCAGTGATGAATCAAGCATCATTCTTTTGGAGGGGAGGTCCGTTGCCTTATATCCGTATCCTAAGCAATTGAAGCAGGGCCCATTTGAGTGCCACGTTTATGCGCACTGCTACCATCTGTGGCCCAGGCCATGACAATTTCCGCATCGTTCTCTCTCCGTATCTCGGTACCTCGGCCCTCGAGATTTGCCATCGCCGCGACAGGGATAGCTGTCACATCTAGGAGCCTTTCCTGCTCAGTTTCTTCTTCCGAGATACCATGTTTGTGATGGCTCTCGACCCAATACGATAGCTGCTGTACTATGTCGGAAATCGGTATGGTAGATTTCAACAAGAAGTGGCACCTCGGCGGAAGGGTGTTCCGCAGAGACCTCCGCACAGTACAATGACGCATGTACGGATTATCGCCGGTTGCCCTCACCGAGTTAGTTGCACTCACTCAACTGTTCTCTGCATCTTCGAGCTCAAATCCTTATTTTGCTTATTAGCGTTTCGTCACTCGGTCGCACTGTGAAATAATTTAGGAATCATTCCCTACAAATTTCTCAACTTTTAATTTGTGACCACTCATCTTTTCCACCGTGTCGGACGTAAATCCAGTGCAAGTTTGTACCACTTCAATAATGCGGTACTCGTCGGTCCACTGGGAGCTTCTCATTTGCAGAGCCTGATGTTTAAGAAACTCAACCACGGGGACTATGGGTAGGTGTTCGAGGCATTTCATATTCGCGCCGTCAAAGTATAAAGGACAGTCTTTGACTCGGGGCGCTTTTCCAACATGGGCACGGGGTGGGGGCATGGACTGCTGTGTTTCCTGAGTCTGCTAAGGTCATCTTGCGTCATCTCTCTAATCGGAGCAGCAGGTTGTTCATCGGCATTTAAGGCGTCGGTCTCCCTGTCGACACTTTCGCCGTCGACCAAGTTTCTACTCCTTCACTGAGCGGCCTCGGCACTGGTTTGTAGGCGTAGTAACTCTTCCTCTAACTCGAGGATTCGGCGAGTCTTTTCCTCTCCATTCATTTCCTCCACAGAGATGTTATGTTCTTCTGTATTCATAATTCTTTTTCTCATCGCACGGGTTTCCACTGGCATAAAAAAGATGTCTCTATTATGAAAATTTAGGCATGAATTGTACTGCGCTGCCACCACTGTCACATAGTAGTTGTTCTATAGTATACTTAATTAGTAAAGTGCGAGATTAAAATGGACAAGTGAGAAATAACTTTAAACTAAGTTTATTTAGGATTACACATATCTGAAGCCTCAATGCCCCCTTCCCTTTATGTATCAAAACCTAAGATCTTATTCATGCCCTGGGGAATATTCTAACTGAGCTCTTTGTGTACAACTAACTCTTACTTTCTTGTATGACCAAGATGGCAGGGCATGGCAGGCTTGGACAGAGCAGTCAATAAGCTTCCAAAGCAAAAGGGAGTCCCTCCCATTTGGAGTGGTGCTAATCAAGCAGGCCTATTGGGTATCAAGAGCCTGTATGGGTATTTTCTAGGGGCATGTATATACGTACGTATGGATGTTGTTGTTTGGTGGTCGTGGGAATAGCTTGAAATTTGGGCCCAATTTGACCTTTATCGGCACTTGGTGCCTAGGTGCTAGAGGCCTTTGGAGCGAGCCATATATTATGTTGTCACGCACCATAAACATCCATCCTGCCCAGAAAATACAAGGAGGAGCATATGATCTCCTGCACCACGTGATCTATTTCTTTTTCACTTTATGGGTTAAACTTTTCTTGAGACAGATAGATAGATATATAGATAGATAGATAGATAGATAGATAGACAGATAGATAGCTAGATAGATAATATATAATATATAATTGATAATAGATAGATAGATAGATAGATAGATAGATAGAAAATGTTTGTCACTAAATTAATTACTTCCTCCCATTATGTGTAGGTCTTTGAAAATCCTGCCATTTATCATCTCCACAAAGTTCCACAGAATAACGCTGAAGACAGACCAAGAAGAGATACTTCTGGAGAAGTGGCACTGCTGACAGCTCTGTCTCATGAGCCAAAGGTATGTGTTTGTTTGTTTGTTTGCTTTTTCTTAGGTACTCTGGGGCACCCTTGGTTGCAGGACTAAACACTTTTTGTCGCTCCAAAATACCCGAGTACCAGCCTGCTTCAACAAAATGCGAATATGGCACCGCCGTTTTGGTGCCACCCTTTTTGTCGTCGCTCTTTTGGCGCAAAACAGTTTTAGCGTTGCCCTTTTGGCACTAAGCTATTTTGACTAGGCTAGGTTAAGTTAGATTAAGCTAGGTTAGTGTTAATTAACCAATTTCTTATCTAGTAAAGGCACCATTAACGGTGCTAAAACAACCTTGCCAAAATGGCAGAGCCAAAATGTACCAGACCACTGCTCCGATCTGTGGCGAAAGATTGGAATTTTGACTTAGGAATCGCCAAAATGTGGAAGAGACACAAATACTTTTGTTTTTAATATACTAATTTCTGCTAAATCAGCAAGCACAGTGAGGACACAAGTTGAAATGTCAAACCATTTGAAGTACTAACTCCACCGTGAGTTCATGCATAAGAATAGAAATACATAAATGTACTGTTTCAATGCCTTAAAAAATGCATTTTCTTAAGTATCTTATCTTTTTCATAATTTTACTTTTCCAATTAGCTGGGAGAACTGGATCATCAGTAGATGACCCAGTCTCTCTCATACAACCTCGGTGGTTTAGTGGCATAAGCTGAGGCGCTCTAGTCTAGAGTTTGCAAGTTCAATTCCCCACAAGGAAGGGAGATTATTAATTATTATTGTTATCATAAACTGATGCTTATCAGCATTTCAGCGTTAGATAAGTGTTTGATAGTGATATTGTGAGAGTATGAAGCAGTAAGATTTTTTTTTTATAAATACATATACACATCATGAAATATAATCTCTCTCGTACCTGTTCTAGGTAAGATGGGTAAAGCAACAAATAGCTTATAAGAGAGTAACAAGAAGGTTTCCAACATACAAAAACTCTTACAGAAAATCTCAAGAAGCTCATATCCAAATACCTGGAGATGTAATGAAATCGAAAATGTCTTTGAAGAGAGTGCTCTTCAGGCATTCAGATCCAGTCAGCCAAACTAAGACCACGCCAAACAAGGGAAGAAATGAAAGCTTTCTTAAGTATACTAAAGCCATTACAGACTCAATCGGTGCAAGAGACAACCAGCGAATGCATAAACCAAAAACCCTTAAAGATCAGAATTGGCAATCTCCCATGCAAGAAAACTCAAAAGGAGGCCTAGCCAGGGTTCCTTTAACACGTAATATAGGGTATAGCATCGACCAAGCTAAAGAAAATGTGAGATTACATTCTCAAGAAACTCTACAAGACCAATCATACGGCAAGATTTATATTCCCAGGGATAGACAACTCAAGATTGATATTGAAATGCTGCCCGAGAGCAATTCTATTGATACTGGTCCTGTGTACAACACAATCGAAGATTTCGATGAATGGTTGGATCACCTCAAAAACACTGAGATGAACTTCAATGACCCATTATATCTTGATCAGTGGTATCTGGTGAGTAAATCAGAGGATGCATTTGTTTGTTTGTAGGACGGATGTGTATTTTTTGCCCAAATTGAAGTCCGAACTAGTGAATATATATTGTCACATTAAAACACCTTTATAGTAAATAACATGAGTTTTCTATTCCTTCTCAACAGCACAACACAGGTCAGCTGGGTCACTTGGGCTATGACCTCAACGTAACTTGGGCGTGGCTTAAAGGATATACGGGTCAAGGCATCGTTACTTCGGTTCTGGATGATGGCATTCAGACTACCAATCCAGATATATCAAACAATTATGTAGGTCATATTAATAAGGGTGGTTGACAACAGTAATCAGTGTTCCTGGGTGTTGGGTTGTGTCAAGGCACAGCCTTGCATCTAGGGGCACGCTTTCCTCTGGGGTGGGGGGAAAACAAGATCACTTCTGTGTTCCCCTACATGTCATGAAAGTCAACTAAATGGGACTGAGTGTGGGAATGGGAATCCCTTCCTTTGCATTGTCTTCCTGCAAGTACCCAAGGAAGCCACCCCCATATAAAGGTAGATAGATGTAAATGAGTCATGTTTTAATAATGATGACCCCTTTTCTCACATTATTATTCTAATGTAGAAGCAATATGATATTTTTTTTCTGGGGTGAGATACTATTTGAAATGTTATCCACAGTCAAAGAGATTCATTGAAGAGAAAAGTTAGCACAGGATACTACTCTGTAGGAATATAATGATATTTTTCGAGTTCATACCACTGAATGCATTAAGAGAGGAGCCCTTTAATGATTCTCAAAAAATTGTGTAGAATTAGCAGAACACTACTATTCGTGATATCATCCTAAAACTGTGATTAAAACTGGAAAATTTATTCCATTTTAAATTGGCACACTAGTATGGCACTGTATCATTACTCCGTAAAATGGAGCCACGTCCAGTAACCAATGATTCACTAGGCAGACTCAAAACATTTGAATGAAATATGCATAAGTTTTAATGAGACTTTACCTATCCTGAGGCAATCATTTTGCTTTTGTGAATTCTAAGCTGTTCACTGAATTTATTTCAGAAGTTTCTATCAGTATAACAGGATATACCACAGAGATTATTTTTCTTTTATTCATTGATTTTCATGTCGATCAACCTTGTCTTATATACTGGTATTCAACCATTTTCATGCAGCTTCCAAGCATTAGCTATTCCCTTATCCGGGATGGCAGAAGCAGGAGCGATCCATCCCCACGACTCGATCCCAAATTTACCAATTCCCACGGCACTTACTGCGCTGCCATCATAGCGGCTGTTCATAACAACAACTTCTGTGGTGTTGGCGTGGCTTATAACGCACAGGTCGGAGGTAAGCAAGCAGTGATGAGTTTAAGATCTCAAGAATATGAACACTGTCGACTTATTTTGATAACATGTATTAAAATTCATGTTTATCTACATATGCCTAAGCTCAGAATGGGACTACTTGACTCCTCACTTTTGGCATCACTCTATTGGTGCCGTTCTTTTGGAGCTAATCTGTTTTTAGCATTGTCCTCTTGGCATTAAGAGTTTTGGCTAGATTAGGTTATTTACCTTAGTACCAAAAGGGTAATGCCAAAACAGGTTAGCACCAAAAGAGTGGTCCCAACAATGCTGCGCCAAAAAGTACACAACCTTTCTACGCTATAGCTCTTAGTATAATCCTTTTTCCTCTGCTCAACATTTTGTGCCAAGCAGGTGTGCGCATAGTCGATGGCAAAGTGACAGACATACAAGAAGCAACGGCTCTTTCAAGACATATTGATCGGGTGGACGTTTTCAGTGCCTCTTGGGGACCTACAGACGATGGGACAAAGGTAGAAGGGCCTGATGCTCTCGCCCAACATGCTTTCATCGAAGGCGTCACGAAGGTAAGTTGAACAGTAGAATCCTTATCAATATTCTACGTGACGAAGAACTTGTTAATATGCATAATTAAAAAGACAGCTCTTAGTACACGGGAAAAGTTGATAATATACTTTCCATTTATCTTGGAATGAGAACATAGTTACGTAAAGCTTAAAAATTTTAAAAGGAGAATTTAATCTTATTCGCCAGTCATCGTCATCACATCTTTTGGCTTCTCCCGTCAAGGCTCTCCACAGTGGATCAATCGTTTCCCATATCACCCTATCCCCTGCATCCTCTGTCATACAACACAGCCTCATGTCCTTCCTCACCACATTCAGAAATCTCCTCGCCAGTATTGATGGAATATCATTCCTATCATCGTACTGTTTTTTTATATGCTGCAGTATGGTGAAGAATTAACAAATTACTCTTTTGCATAAGCCTTTCCGATCAATATTCTTTGAAGATATTTGTGCAGTAAAGCTTACAGATTAATTTCATATTGATTATAGAAGCCCTAAAGAGTTAAGGTTAGATTGACACATATTTAATTGATTCATTGTAATAAAAATTCAGTGTAACAGATATTTGCATAGTAAGCCTGTTGACTTAAGAGTTAAAAAAAAAACTATTGTTATTACGTGTGCTAGAGGGAGTATATGATGTTATTTTGGTTAAACTTTCCATGCTACCGATTATAAGCAACTGCAGAAATTCATTGCTTTCTAATATATTATGACGTGATGAAATAGTGTCTCAATATTCATAT
>JAXCGZ010004185.1:42500-47500 GCA_037179515.1 Halocaridina rubra
AATGAGTCCTCACCACTGTGTGGATCAAGATTTATCCAATCTATCTCTTTATGATTAAAATATCCCATACTCAAAATCCTACATTTTCTCTTCCGTGCCAAGTTAACAACTGAGTTTATGACTTCAATAGTACCAATATGATTTTCCTCATAAATTTCTAGCCTGTTCTAGTTTCTTGGTGGGTTATATACAACAGTTATTATAATGCTCTCTGACCCAGTATTTATGCAAGCAACAAGAAATTCCTTGAACTCACTTTCTATAGCCAAGTTTATTTCTTCAACTTGAATCATTTCACTTATGAGCAGTGCTATCCCTCCACCAGTCCTCTCAGATCTTTCAACCCTTAATATTATGAAGCCCTTAGGAAAAACTGTGACACTGGTTATATCCTCACTCAACTTAGTCTCTGTAATTTCTACTATATCTGCCTTACTGTTGTGAATTCTATCTTTTAATTCTACTGCCTTACCAGCTAATCCATCAGCATTTGTGTATAACAATCTTAATGAGGCCCCATCCCCTGATCTTCTGTCATTATCTTCTTTATCTCCCCTTTGTCTGAAAGAACTCCGAAATGAAAATTTTTCTTCTCTTCTTCATTTCTTTCCTCATTTAACCTTCTTGCCTTTTGCAACAAGTTTTTTATCTTTCCCATCTCTTCCTGTGTTCTGTATTGTCTAATGAACACGTCTTTGAATTCTTGAAGGTCTTTTAGACTTTTTTTTCTCAACAATTTTTCCCTACATGTTTCCCCTCTCTCAAAGGTTACTTTTGTTGGTCTCGGCTTTCCTTCCCTCGAATATTTGCCTAGTTGGTGAATGTTTACAATATCCTCAGGACCACAAACTACTCCAAGCTTTCTTATCAGGTCTACAACCCTAGCTTTATTTTCTTCAAGTCTCCCCTGCCAAGTTGGCTCCTGGGATTCGCTTTTGCCTGAGATTACCACTGTCTTCTCTTTATCAAGTGCCTGTTTAATCAGTGGATTTGCCCTTTCCATCACAACGTCTTTCATTTTTTCGATTACTGTCTCTTTATAGTCAATTGTTTGTATGTTTTCCAGTGCCACCACCTTTACAGCCTCCTTTACTGCCACATTCCCCATTAGTGCATCAGTAAAGCAAGTTTTCATGGCATCATGTTCCATATTCAGCTGCTGGAACTCTTTTCTAAACTGTTCAATGTTTTCCTTAATCTGGACATTCCAAGCTGCAATCCCGTCTCTGTCAGAAGAAAGCAGTGAACTAACATCTAATTCATTTAGGTTGTCATTCAGCTGTTTGTTTTTATCTTCTTGTTTAGAAATTCTGGTGTGTGTGTGTGTGTTTACCTAATTGTATTTACCTAATTGTGTTTACAGGAAAGAGCCCAAAGCTCGTATCTTCCCGTCTCCTCATCGGTTCCATTTTATACTTAGTGATACTTATCATACCTGTCCTTAAAACTATGGATTGAGATAGCATTAACTACCTCCTCGCTTAGCCAATTCCAATTATCAACTACTCTTACACTGAAAAAGTATTTCCTTACATCCTGCAATAAAGTTTTCTTACGAAGCTTCAAACTATGACCTCTAGTTCTAGAGCCACCCATATCAAAATATCGATCCCTCTCCGTGTGAGTGTGTGCGTGTGTGTGTGTGTGTGTGTGTGTGATTACCTAATTTTGATTACCTAATTGTGTTTACGGGAAAGAGCCCAAAGCTCGTATCTTCCCGTCTCCTGATCGGTTCCATTTTAGACTTAGTGATACTTATCGTACCTGTCTTTAAAACTATGGATTGAGATAGCATTAACTACCTCCTCGCTTAGCCAATTCCAATTATCAACTACTCTTACACTGAAAAAGTATTTCCTTACATCCTGCAAAGAAGTTTTCTTATGAAGCTTCAAACTATGACCTCTAGTTCTAGAGCCAGCCATATCGAAATATCGATCCCTATCCACTCTATCATAACCATGAAGGAATTTGAAGACTGTCACCATATCCCCCCTTACTCTTCTAGCTTCGAGTGATGGTAAGTCTAATTCCCTCAGCCTCTCAACATAACTGAGATTGCGTATTTCTGGCACCAGTTTCGTGGCATGTCTTTGAACTTTTTCAAGCTTAGCTATGTGCTTTTTCAAGTGCGGATTCCAAAAGGGGGCTGCATATTCGAGTTTTGGCCTCACATAGGTTACATAAATATTTCTGAACATTTCCTTGTCCATGTGCCTGAAGGCTACCCTTACATTTGATAAGAATGCATATGCTGCCCTTACTATGCCATTTATATGTATTTCTGGAGACAAATCTGCCAGTATGTTTACTCCTAGGTCTCTCTCATTTTCTGTCTCTTGAAGTTGTACTCCAGCCACCGAGTAGTCAAGCTTGGGCCTTCTTGCACTTGTACCCATTCTCATTACCTTACATTTTGAAGTATTGAATTTCATTAGCCACTTTTCTGACCACTCATGCAGATTATTTAGATCCTCCTGAAGTTCTCTACCATTGTTCTCGTTTTTTACTTTCTTCACAATCTTTGCATCATCTGCAAACATATTCATGAATGAATTTACAGACTCTGGTAGGTCATTTACATATACAAGGAACAAAAGTGGCCCTATAACTGAACCCTGTGGAACTCCACTACTAACTCTTCTCCATTCAGACACTGAGTGTCTTACTCTAACCCTCTGTTCCCTTCCTTCTAAGTAAGTTTTTATCCATTCCAAAACATTTCCACCTATTCTAGCCATTGAGTGCAGCTTCCTAATAAGTTTCCCATGTGGAACAGTGTCAAACACTTTCTGGAAGTCTAGGAATATGCAATCTGCCCAGCCCTCTCTTTCCTGTAAAATTTGGCTTACCACATCATAAAATGCTAATAAGTTTGTTACTGTTGATCTACCTTCTCTGAAGCCATGTTGCCTCACTGACATAAAGTTGAAGGATTCCAATTGAAGAGAGATATGTTTCCATAGTAGTTTCTCCATAACTTTGCAAACTATGCTGGTCAAGGAAACTGGTCTATAGTTCAGAGCCGTATCCCTCCTTCCCTTTTTGAAGATAGGTATCACATTTGCTTGCTTCCAGCATCTTGGAATCTCCCCCGACTCCAGTGACTCTTTAAATATGATACTTATTGCCACTGATATTGTGTTTGCGCATTTTTTAAGCACATGACGGGATATGTCATCAGGACCTGTAGCTTTATGAACATCTAAATCCATCAGCTCTTTGCATACCTCTGTGGCTGTAAGGTTGATGTTCTCTAATACCGGCCCTTGAGCTTCTATCACTGCAATCTGAGGGGAGGGGGTATTTTCTACTGTAAATACTGACTAAAACTCCTTGTTCAATTCTTTGCAGATCTCTTCATCCGTCTCAGTGATGCTTCCATCCGCTCTCTTTAGCCTTAAAACCTGTTCTTTTGCCTTCAGTTTTCCTCTGATAAAGCTGTGGAAAAGCTTGGGATTTTCTTTAGCCTTCCTGGTGATGTCCCTCTCATAATCTCTCTCTGCCTCTCTCCTTTTACTTAGGTAGTCATTTCTTGCTCTTTTGTAGGTTTGCCAGGCATTTATGTTTTTTCTCCTCCTATACCTTTTCCAGCATTTGTCTCTCCACTCCTTAGCTCTTTTACACCCATTATCGAACCATTTCTCTCTGGCATGAATTACACCTACTTTGGTGACAGGTATGCAGCAATCTACTATCTTCCCATATTTCTCACAAAAGATGTCATACATTTCTTGTACAGATTTGTTGCAAAATAAGGTTCTCCAGTCAATAACTGCAAAAAGCTCATTCATTTTGATGTAATCTCCTTTTGGATAGTTCCTCCTCATGTCCTCAGTGCCTCTACTCTCAGGAAGAATATCTTCAATGATATACTCCATCAACAACACACAGTGGTCACTCTTTCCAATTGGTGGTTCATACTCAATATTTTCAATATCCAACACATTATCTGTGAACACTAGATCAAGTAGTGATGGCTCATCCCCACCCCTGGCCCTTGTTGGTTCCATTACATGTTGGTGTAGGAAATTCCCTTGTACGCAATCTAGGAATCTTGCCCCGAATGAGTTCTCACCACTGTGTGGGTCAAGATTTGTCCAATCTATCTCTTTATGATTAAAGTCTCCCATAATCAAAATCCTACATTTTTTCTCCCATGCCATGTTAACAACTGAGTTTATGACTTCAATAGTACCTATATGACTTTCCTCATAAATTTCAAGCCTATTTTGGTTCCTTGGTGGGTTGTATACAACAGTTATTATAATGCTCTCTGACCCAGTATTTATGCGAGCAACAAGAAATTCCCTGAACTCACTTTCTATAGCCAAGTTTATTTCTTCAACTTGAATCCTCTCACTTATGAGCAGTGCTATCCCTCCACCAATCCTCTCAGATCTTTCAACCCTTAGTATTCTGAAGCCCTTAGGAAAAACTGTGACACTGTTTATGTTCTCACTCAACTTAGTCTCTGTAATTGCTACTATATCTGCCTTACTGTTGTGAATCCTATCTTTTAATTCTACTGCCTTACCAGCTAATCCATCAGCATTTGTGTATAACAATCTTAATGAGGCCCCATCCCCTGATCTTCTGTCATTATCTTCTTTATCTCCCCTTTGTCTGGAAGTACTCTGTAATGAAAATTTTTCTTCTCTTCTTCATTTCTTTCATCATTTAACCTTCTTGCCTCTTGCAACAAGTTTTTGATCTTTCCCATCTCTTCCTGTGTTTTGTATCGTCTAATGAACACTTCTTTGCATTCTTGAAGGTCTTTTAGACTTTTTTTTCTCAACAATATTTCCCTACATGTTTCCCCTCTCTCAAAGGTTACTTTTGTTGGTCTCGGCTTTCCTTCTCTCGAATATTTACCTAGTTGGTGTATGTTTACAATATCCTCAGGACCACATACTACTCCAAGCTTTCTTATCAGGTCTACAACCCTAGCTTTATTTTCTTCAAGTCTCCCCTGCCATGTTGGCTCCTGGGATTCACTT
>JAXCGZ010004185.1:52500-57500 GCA_037179515.1 Halocaridina rubra
TTGGATAAATCTTGATCCACACAGTGGTGAGGACTCATTCGGGGCAAGATTCCTAGATTGCATACAAGGGAATTTCCTACACCAACATGTAATGGAACCAACGAGGGCCAAGGGTGGGGGGGATGAGCCATCACTACTTGATCTAGTATTCACAGATAATGTGTTGGATATTGAAAAGATTGAGTATGAACCACCAATTGGAAAGAGTGACCACTGTGTGTTGTTGATGGAATATATCATTGAAGATATTCTGCCTGAGAGTAGAGGCACGGAGGACATGAGGAGGAGGTATCCGAAAGGAGATTACATCAAAATAAATGAACTTTTTGCAGTTATTGATTGGAGAACCTTATTTTACAACAAACCTGTACAAGAAATGTATGACATCTTTTGTGAGAAATATGGGAAGATAGTAGATTGCTGAATACCTGTCAACATAGGAGGTGTAATTCATGCCAGAGAGAAATTGTTCGATAATGAGTGTAAAAGAGCTAAGGAGTGGAAAGACAAATGCTGGAAAAGGTATAGGAGGAGAAAGAACATAAATGCCTGGCAAACCTACAAAAGAGCAAGAAATGACTACCTAAGTAAAAGAAGAGAGGCAGAGAGAGACTATGAGAGGGACATCACCAGGAAGGCTAAAGAAAATCCCAAGCTTTTCCACAGCTTTATCACAGGAAATCTGAAGGTAAAAGAAAAGGTTTTAAGACTAAAGAGAGCAGCTGGAAGCATCAATGTGACGGATGAAGAGATCTGCAAAGAATTGAACAAGGAGTTTCAGTCAGTATTTACAGTAGAAAATACCCCACCCCTTCAGATTGCAGAGATAGAAGCTCAAGGGCCGGCCTTAGAGACCATCAACCTTACAGCCACAGAGATATGCAAAGCGCTGATGGAGTTAGATATTCATAAAGCTACAGGTCCTGATGACATATCCCCTCAAGTACTTAAAAAATGCTCAAACTCAATATCAGTGGCACTAAGTATCATATTTAAAAAGTCACTGGAGTCAGGGGAGCTTCCAAGATGCTAGAAACAAGCAAACATGATACCTATCTTCAAAAAGGGAAGGAGGGATACAACTCTGAAGTATAAACCAATTTCCTTGATCAGCATAGTTTGCAAAGTTATGGAGAAACTACTAAGGAAACATATCTCTCTTCACTTGGACTCCTTCAACTTTATGTCAGTGAGGCAACATGGCTTCAGAGAAGGTAGATCAACAGTTACAAACTTATTAGAATTTTATGATGAGGTAAGCCGAATCTTACAGGAAAGAGAGGGCTGTGCAGATTGCATATTCCTAGACTTTCAGAAAGCATTTGACACTGTTCCACATGGGAGATTTATCAGGAAGCTGCAAGCAATGGCTAGAATAGGTGGAAATATCTTGGAATGGATAAAAACTTACGTAGAAGGAAGGGAACAGAGGGTTACTTTTGTTCCTTGTATATGTTAATGACCTACCAGATTCTGTAAATTCATTCATGAATATGCTTGCAGATGATGCAAAGATTGTGAAGAAAGTAGGAAACGAGAACATTGGTAGAGAACTTCAGGAGGATCTAAATATTCTGCATGACTGGTCAGAAAAGTGGCTAATGAAATTAATTACTTCAAAATGTAAGGTAATAAAAATGGGTACAGGTGCAAGAAGGCCCAAGCTTGATTACTCGGTGGCTGGAGTACAACTTCAAGAGACAGAAAATGAGAGAGATCTAGGAGTAAACATACTGGCAGATTTCTCCCCAGAAATACATATAAATGGCATAGTAAGGGCAGCATATGCATTCTTATCAAATGTAAGGGTAGCATTCAGGCACAAGGACAAGGAAATGTTCAGAAATATTTATGTAACCTATGTGAGGCCAAAACTCGAATATGCAGCCCCCTTATGGAATCCGCACTTGAAAAAGCACATAGCAAAGCTTGAAAAAGTTCAAAGACATTCCACGAAACTGGTGACAGAAATACGTAATCTCGGATATGATGAGAGGCTGAGGCAATTAGACTTACCATCACTCGAAGCTAGAAGATTGAGGGGGGTATGGTGACAGTCTTTATAGTCCTTCATGGTTATGATAGAGTGGATAGGGATCGATATTTTGATATGGCAAGCTCTAGAACTAGAGGTCATAGTTTGAAGCTACGTAGGAAAACTTGTTTGCTGGATGTAAGGAAATACTTTTTCATTATAAGAGTAGTTGATAATTGGAATTGGCTAAGCAAGGAGGTAGATAATGCTATCTCACTCCATAGTTTTAAGGACAGGTATGATAAGTATCACTAAGTATAAAATGGAACCGATGAGGAAACGGGAAGATACGAGCTTTGGGCTCTTTCCCGTAAACACAATTAGGTAACCACAATTAGGTAATCACACATATACACATACACATACACATACATACATACATACATACATACATACATACATACATACATACATACATACATACATATATACATACATATATATATATATATATATATATATATATATATATATATATATATATATATATATATATATATATATATATATATATATATATATATATATATATATATATATATATATATATATATATATATATATATATATATATATATATATATATATATATATATATATATATATATATATATATATATATATATATATATATATATACATATATATATATGCACATACACACACACACACATAGCTAAGCTTGAAAAAGTTCAAAGACATGCCACGAAACTGGTGCCAGAAATACGCAATCTCAGTTATGATGAAAGGCTGAGGTAATTAGACTTACCATCACTCGAAGCTAGAAGATTGAGGGGGGATATGGTGACAGTCTTTATAGTCCTTCATGGTTATGATAGAGTGGATAGGGATCGATATTTTGATATGGGTGGCTCTAGAACTAGAGGTCATAGTTTGAAGCTTCGTAAGAAAACTTCTTTGCAGGATGTAAGGAAATACTTTTTCAGTATAAGAGTAGTTGATAATTGGAATTGGCTAAGCGAGGAGGTAGTTAATGCTATCTCAATCCATAGTTTTAAGGACAGGTATGATAAGTATCACTAAGTATAAAATGGAACCGATGAGGAAACGGGAAGATACAAGCTTTGGGCTCTTTCCCGTAAACACAATTAGGTAAATACAATTAGGTAAATACCAGTATCTTTTTTAAAGAGTGTGACACCGGGACAGGCAGAAACTGCCCTCATCAATAAAGGCCCTGGCACGAGAAAATACCAAGACGAAGGAAAAGAAAAAGGTTAAGGGCAAGGCAGAGATGAGGTAATGTCACACAAAGAAAAACGACAGACAGAAAAAACAGTCAAAGTACAGAGGACCAAGAGATATGGAAGACTAGGCTCTGAGATGACGATAGTTCTGCTTTTTGAAGGATGAAAGGTCATAAGAATTTGGATAGACAGAAGGAGGAAGAGAGTTCCAGAGTCTGGAGGTAGATGGGAAGACGCAGTCGCTGCACCGACCAATCCGCGAGCTACAAATCTCCACACAGTACCTGTGAAATGAGGCCGCTTGGCGAGTGTTACGCGGCCTCAGCATTGGAGGAGGGATGCATTTCGCCAACTCATCAGAGCAGCGCTGGAAGTAGTAGCGATAGAAAAGCGAAAGGGAAGATACCTTACAGCGAAGAGAAAGAGAATCCAGGTTAGAAGTAAGAGAAGGATCATTAATGAGTCTGACTGCCTTAGATTCAACCCTATCAAGAAGATAAGTAAAGGAAGAAGCACCCCAGATGTGTGTGCAGTATTCTAAGCAGGGGCGGATAAGTCCTTTGTAAATTTTAAGTAACTGCAATGAGGAAAAGTAATGACGAAAACGAAACAAAAACCCTAATATTTTGGATGAAGATTTAGAAATTTGGATTATGTCATTCCACCAAGATAAGTTATGTGCTATATGAATTCCTAATATGTTGATAGAGTTAAGAGGGTAAATTTCATTAGTTTCGAAGACAATAGGGTTATCAGGAGGAGAAGAAGATAAAGAGATAGCCAGAAACTGTGTCTTGGAGGCATTGAATTGACTGAATTTTGAGTGCCCCACTCAGATACTCCATGCAAATTGGAGTTAAGAGTAGAAGAAAGAGTGATGCGATATTGATTACGAGTAACAGATGAAGGCTGTGAAGGAAAGGCAGAGGAAAAGTGAAGGGTAGAATCATCAGCAAAGGCATGAAGAAGAGAGGAAGATGGGGATTGTACAAGATCATTGATGAAGAGAAGGAACAGAGTAGGTGAAAGAACAGAGCCCTGTGGAACACCACTGGTACCAGAGAAAGGGCTAGATGTCGCGCCATCAACAACTACAGATATAGAGCGGTCAGTAAGATAACTGGAAATCAGAGAACAGAAAGAAGGGGTAAATCCATAGGCAGGGAGTGTGGCCAACAGAGCCTTGTGCCAGACTCTGTCAAAGGCCTTAGAGATATCAAAGGCGACGACAAAGGATTCCCCATAGTTCCTCAGAGAAGATGACCATACATGAGTAAGATAGGACAGGAGATCACCAGTGGATCTTGCCTTGCAGAAGCCGTACTGGTGATCGGAGATAAGTGAGTTAGATTCAAGGCGTTTCAAGAAGTGAGCATTGAGCTAAGTTTCTAAAACTTTAGCAATAGAGGAGGTTAGAGCAATAGGTCGGTAGTTAGAAGGAATAGAGCGGTCACCCTTCTTAGGAACAGGTAAAACTAGAGCATGCTTCCAAGATGAAGGATAGATACTGGTTGACAGAATGAGGCAAAAAAGACGGTAAAGTACGAGAGCCAGGTCATCTACAAACTCCTTAAGGAGCCTTGCAGAGATACCATTGGGACCAGATCAGATGCCTTGTTCGTCTTTAGCGAGCGAAGAACCTTATGAACTTTGCGTGAAGAAAGGATAAGGTAGGGCAGAGGGTTAGAGAGGGGAAAAGACTGAGGAAGAGGTGCGCTGGAGTCGTTGATAGAAGAGTTGGCAGAAAAATGAGAGCC
>JAXCGZ010004185.1:62500-72010 GCA_037179515.1 Halocaridina rubra
TATATGTGTAAATATATATATATATATATATATATATATATATATATATATATATATATATATATATATATATATATATATATATATATAAATATATATATATATATATATATATATATATATATATATATATATATATACATGAATGTATGTATACATGCACTGCATCTCTGAAAATATAATTCTCTTAAGTTCACTTCTCATACCCAGGTACAACATCCCAGGTCTTGACCCACAGAAATGATGACAATAGCACAGCGGGATTCAAATCTTGGGGATTCATGTCTGTTCATTTCTGGGGTGAGAATCCTATTGGTACGTGGACAGTGGCTCTGAAAAGTGATTCAGGAAAGAATGGATACTTAATGACGATTGAAACCACAATATACGGGTCGTAATAGATGGGGAGAATCCTTCTGGAAAATGGTTACCTGCGCCTGTATAGATGATTCAGGAAAGAAGAATATCTGAAGTAGATTGAAACCATTGTTTCCTAGTCTGGAAATATCGTCTCAGACTGTTACTCTCTCTTGCAGTTTGTTTACTAGACGTGCAAGATTTAATTTCGCTTCAAGAAAGCCGTAATAGAAAGAAATAAGTTTATTCAAGTTTGCAAAGACTTAATTTGAATCTTGTGATAATGAGTAACCCCTAAAACCCCATGTAAAGTTAAATAACCTCGTATATTGTTAGGATAGGTGAGGTTAGGTGATGTTAGACTAGTTAAGGTTAGGTTAGCATAGGTTAGCTTAACTTTGGCTTTGCTTGGTACACTTGGGATAAGTTAGGTCACTTTAGGTGACTTACATTGTATATATGAATACCCTAAAGCACCCTGGGGACTATCTTCATAAAAGATCCCATAATTTGTACCATTCATTAGAAATAAATACAGATAAAAAGAACAAATTTGCTTTTGTTTAACAATATTCAGTGCAAATCATCTGTTTATCCAAAAGAATACCAGGAGCGACTTTAACGTGCGGTCTACCTCAATAGCTGTAGTTTATTATACCCTAACCTAACTAAACTAAATAGCGAAAAATACTATATATAATCAATAATTAGTCCATAGACCGTGGGCTATAGTGTATATGCCCTGGTAGATCGCACACTAAAGTAGAACATTTCTTATAAGGGCTGATTATGGCCCTTGTATATAGCTAAACAATCCAAATTGGAAGAGCTTTTTGGTCTTCCTTCAACTACAGTTAACGTTAGCATCTAAAACATACCGTACAATTGGTGTCAAAAACGAACATTGATTTTTGAAAACAATTTTATTAAATAACACTTCTTGAAAAAAGCAACACGAGATGATATCAAAAGAAATTAAACAAAAAAAAGTCTCTCTTGAATTGGATTCCACAGTGTCGAAAGAACGTACGAGTACTCTCGGGAGCTCACCTGTCTTCATGAATAAATAAAAACTAAGTCTACTGCAGGCATCACCCCGAAACTTTCTCCATGTGAAAACAATGAATTAAAAAACAGTACTTGATATAGACGTACTGTTTGCTGTTTATAACATATAACAACTAATTATATTTTTATCATAATGGTTTCCAATGCTGAATAGGTCTGAAACTTGTCTCGCAAATAACAGTCTCTAATATAAAAAGGCCTTGTTTGATAATAGCCTTTGATATTATGAAAATTATCTGTAATTGGTCTTGTCAACAGAATTAATATGCCTTAAACACAGTATTCAATATCTAGGGTACGTATATAAATTATATAGCAAATCAAAAGATTAAGAAAAATAAACAAGCAAAACAAACTTATGAAGTAACTTTAGTCAATCTCTGCATTTACCTGCATTAGCCATTTCTGATATGATGGGACTGAAATAAAATTAGTTCCCATAAACGTTGGCAAGATACTTTTATAATACTGAGTAATGCCTGAAAATATAGTTTCTAATCTGATCCTTGACAAGCTTCATATGACAGCAATTCAATTTCCCAGTGTTTATCCAAAGATAAACTGGAGTCCTGGGGTGGAGAAAATGGGCCTCTGTACTCTCTCCTCTGCTCCAAATTTGCGACGAGGCCTTATATTTACCAACAGATCGTTGACTGTATGAACGAGTCCATTCTGGGTAGGAGCTGAACAGTGTGTGATACGGGCAGGACCAGCCATCAGGCGGCCAGTGTTAGTGCGGCGAACATGGACTGCAGATCCATCGAGAGCTCGTTTGTGGTCCATAAATAGCCAGGTGTTAGGGTTGATGCCAGTGCAGCAAATGTGTTCTGAAGAAGAGATCAAGACTTTCATGCATCAACTCCGTAAAAGGTATTGTTTAAAGCCAAAACACTAAAATTTTTCAAACTCAGTGATGCAGCACAATCCATAATGATCTAAAACAGAGACAAAACGTTACCCATACCTTTAAGCACATGTTGTTTAATCAGGAGCTCTTGGACTTCAGGGTTGTCCCTTATATGATCTAGCTCGAATTTGGGAAGTGCACGGAATACGTGGTCTGAAGGAGCTAAGACAGTAAATGGACCTTCTTCAGTTAGGGTATTGTTGAGTCCAGTATTCTGTAAGAGAAAAGGAGATAAATATATATACATATAACATTCACTATAAGCTAATCTATTACAGCTTGAACCAACAGTTATCCTCTTTTCGTTCTGGAGCTAAACTATATCATTCATATAAAGTGCTTAGTTCAGCGGTTTTCAACCTTATTTTTTTTGCTCCCACAGCCCACTTTTGACATTCCTAAATATTCATGGCCCACTGCCTTTCAGAACTGTGTAATGATGATAATAAAATCATTATAAAGATATTAAAAATACTCTTTTAAGTCTATTTTCTCATTAAAGGAATGAAGCACTGGCCTGCATTTATATAAATAAATCATGTTCATTGTAATCAAAACTCAAATTACACTCTCTTTTATGAAATTAGTCACTGGCTTGTATTTAATAGTTTAGAAGATGTTTGTGGCACCCCTAACAATTTCCCATGTCCCAACAGTGGGCCAGGATCCACAGGTTGAAAACCACTGACTTAGATTAAGATTATATGCAGAAAGGAAATTAAGTCACATGTGCACTTTTCAAAATCTGACGAATATTTTCCATATATATATATATATATATATATATATATATATATATATATATATATATATATATATATATATATATATATAGTGTGTGTGTGTGTGTGTGTGTGTGTGTGTGTGTGTGTGTGTGTGTGTGTGTGATTACCTAATTGTGATTACCTAATTGTGTTTACGGGAAAGAGCCCAAAGCTCGTATCTTCCCGTCTCCTGATCGGTTCCATTTTTAGACTTAGTGATACTTATCATACCTGTCCTTAAAACTATGGATTGAGATAGCATTAACTACCTCCTCGCTTAGCGAATTCCAATTATCAACTACTCTTACACTGAAAAAGTATTTCCTTACATCCTGCAAACAAGTTTTCTTCCGAAGCTTCAAACTATGACCTCTAGTTCTAGAGCCAGCCATATCGAAATATCGATCCCTATCCACTCTATCATAACCATGAAGGAATTTAAAGACTGTCACCATATCCCCCCTTACTCTTCTAGCTTCGAGTGATGGCAAGTCTAATTCCCTCAGCCTCTCATCATAACCGAGATTGCGTATTTCTGGCACCAGTTTCGTGGCATGTCTTTGAACTTTTTCAAGCTTAGCTATGTGCTTTTTCAAGTGCGGATTCCAAAAGGGGGCTGCATATTCCAGTTTTGGCCTCACATAGGTTACATAAATATTTCTGAACATTTCCTTGTCCATGTGCCTGAAGGCTACCCTTACGTTTGATAAGAATGCATATGCTGCCCTTACTACGCCATTTATATGTATTTCTGGAGACAAATCTGCCAGTATGTTTACTCCTAGATCTCTCTCATTTTCTGTCTCTTGAAGTTGTACTCCAGCCACCGAGTAGTCAAGCTTGGGCCTTCTTGCACTTGTACCCATTCTCATTACCTTACATTTTGAGGTATTGAATTTCATTAGCCACTTTTCTGACCACTCATGCAGATTATTTAGATCCTCCTGAAGTTCTCTACCATTGTTCTCGTTTTTTACTTTCTTCACAATCTTTGCATCATCTGCAAACATATTCATGAATGAATTTACAGACTCTGGTAGGTCATTTACATATACAAGGAACAAAAGTGGCCCTAAAACTGAACCCTGTGGAACTCCACTACTAACTCTTCTCCATTCAGACACTGAGTGTCTTACTCTAACCCTCTGTTCCCTTCCTTCTAAGTAAGTTTTTATCCATTCCAAGACATTTCCACCTATTCTAGCCATTGATTGCAGCTTCCTAATAAGTCTCCCATGTGGAACAGTGTCAAACGCTTTCTGGAAGTCTAGGAATATGCAATCTGCCCAGCCCTCTCTTTCTTGTAAGATTTGGCTTACCTCATCATAAAATTCTAATAAGTTTGTTACTGTTGATCTTCCTTCTCTGAAGCCGTGTTGCCTCACTGACAAAAAGTTGAAGGATTCCAAGTGAAGAGAGATATGTTTCCTTAGTAGTTTCTCCATAAGTTTGCAAACTATGCTGGTCAAGGAAACTGGTCTATAGTTCAGAGCCGTATCCCTCCTTCCCTTTTTGAAGATAGGTATCACATTTGCTTGTTTCCAGCATCTTGGAATCTCCCCCGACTCCAGTGACTCCTTAAATATGATACTTAGTGCCACTGATATTGTGTTTGCGCATTTTTTAAGCACATGAGGGGATATGTCATCAGGACCTGTAGCTTTATGAACATCTAAATCCATCAGCGCTTTGCATACCTCTGTGGCTGTAAGGTTGATGTTCTCTAGTACCGGCCCTTGAGCTTCTATCACTGCAATCTGAGGGGGTGGGGTATTTTCTACTGTAAATACTGACTGAAACTCCTTGTTCAATTCTTTGCAGATCTCTTCGTCCGTCTCAGTGATGCTTCCATCCGCTCTCTTTAGCCTTAAAACCTGTTCTTTTACCTTCAGTTTTCCTCTGATAAAGCTGTGGAAAAGCTTGGGATTTTCTTTAGCCTTCCTGGTGATGTCCCTCTCATAATCTCTCTCTGCCTCTCTCCTTTTACTTAGGTAGTCATTTCTTGCTCTTTTGTAGGTTTGCCAGGCATTTATGTTTTTTCTCCTCCTATACCTTTTCCAGCATTTGTCTCTCCACTCCTTAGCTCTTTTACACCCATTATCGAACCATTTCTCTCTGGCATGAATTACACCTACTTTGGTGACAGGTATGCAGCAATCTACTATCTTCCCATATTTCTCACAAAAGATGTCATACATTTCTTGTACAGATTTGTTGTAAAATAAGGTTCTCCAGTCAATAACTGCAAAAAGCTCATTCATTTTGATGTAATCTCCTTTCGGATAGTTCCTCCTCATGTCCTCAGTGCCTCTACTCTCAGGAAGAATGTCTTCAATGATATACTCCATCAACAACACACAGTGGTCACTCTTTCCAATTGGTGGTTCATACTCAATATTTTCAATATCCAACACATTATCTGTGAACACCAGATCAAGTAGTGATGGCTCATCCCCACCCCTGGCTCTTGTTGGTTCCATTACATGTTGGTGTAGGAAATTCCCTTGTACGCAATCTAGGAATCTTGCCCCAAATGAGTCCTCACCACTGTGTGGGTCAAGATTTATCCAATCTATCTCTTTATGATTAAAGTCTCCCATAATCAAAATCCTACATTTTTTCTCCCGCGCCATGTTAACAACTGAGTTTATGACTTCAATCGTATCTATATGACTTTCCTCATAAATTTCAAGCCTATTTTGGTTCCTTGGTGGGTTGTATACAACAGTTATTATAATGCTCTCTGACCCAGTATTTATGCGAGCAACAAGAAATTCCCTGAACTCACTTTCTATAGCCAAGTTTATTTCTTCAACTTGAATCCTCTCACTTATGAGCAGTGCTATCCCTCCACCAGTCCTCTCAGATCTTTCGACCCTTAGTATTCTGTGTGTGTGTGTGTGTGTGTGTGTGTGTGTATGTCTGTCTGTCTGTCTGTCTGTCTGTCTGTCTGTCTGTCTGTCTGTCTGTCTGTAGGTAGTTAGGTAGGTAGGTAGGTAGGTAGGTAGGTAGGTAGGTATATATATATATATATATATATATATATATATATATATATATATATATATATATATATATATATATATATATATATATATATATATATATATATATATATGCTCAAGTTCGTTCATGCAGTAGTGTATGATACCATGAAGTTTCCTGAACACTAAACCTAAGAAATTCAAAAGTTAGATATGTTACCTTCAGAAATTCAGTGAAGATAGAAAAGTCTTCTTTGGACTCTAAGTGGTGCATAACAGATTCTTTTGGCACCACAAAGAGTTTTTCAACAATATGGACAACAGCCCCACATGCTCGGGAGTCCAGAGTAGAGACTGGGCTGCAACCAGCTGTCATACGAATGCCTTGAGATCCACCATGTCTCATGAGTGCAGCCAACAGGGGTGTCTGAAATGAGCATGGATATAAGTCATGATATACCTAGATTTCTGAAAAAGATATTTAATAACCTACTTCTTCATCTACACTATACTAACTACAGTGACAATTAAATGTGGTGGTGAGAGTTAGATAATGAGAATACATATCATTCCGTAGGCAGTACAGATTACCAGTCTCAAAACAATATTGACATCATAATTTCATGATAATTCAAGGTATTCGCTTACCCTAGAGTACAAGTTGATCCTGAGAGGCAGATCTGAACGAGTAGTTGCAATATGGTCGTTATTTATGTCAGAAGCTTTGAGGGAAGGCGTTACCAAATGGTAGCTGAGAATATTCCGAAGTTTCTCTGTATCTTCCTGAAAGAAGATTAACATATTAAAAGTCACTCACGGTGCTAAAATGATTAAATCAATCAACAATGATATAAAATGTTTCAAAAATTACAGATAAATTAGACATTTTTCTTTACCAAAATTTTGGCCATGACGTCTTCAGGAATAGATTCAATAGCTTCATTAGATGGTGCAAAGACTGTCACATCACTTAGGCCATTAAGTTCTTCCGTCATTCCAGCAGCTTCGAGCATGTCCAGGAAACGAGTAAGGTTGTGGGAGTCCAACACTTCCTTAACAGGCTTGGCTGTATATCAGATTATAAAATAAAATTCAAAGATTATTATAAAAGCCAAGACTTATGGCACATTTGCTCTAGAGAACATTTAGCATAAACTTGCGATTGTAAAAAAATGGAAATCTTACAGATAAAAAGCCTTATGGAAGCAACTCAAAACATAAAAGTACATGTGAATGTCAAACAAAACTGAGTAAAGTAACCTTCTTCTGGCATTAATGGAGCATCAATGACATGCATAACACCGTTTGTTCCCACCATGTCCCTGGCAACAATTTCGGATTCTTCAACAAACATTTTCTCCTCGTCCGTTTTCTCCAACATCAAGTACGTATCTAGAAGATTTACAGTCCGGGCTTTGCCTTGTACGGCTGCAGAACAGATCACGTTAGGCAGGATGTGATTCTTGATGACAGCTGTGAGTAGAGAAATTGAGATTAATATAGCATGAATGCTAGATCTCTAATGCGAATTTCTGCTGTAATGAATAAAATAAGTGCATTTATTACATATCAAGAGAACTATGTAAGATTTGTCATTATAAAAAATGGACAAAGTGACATTTTTATTATTATGGCATGAATAATAGATCTCTAGTGCAAAATTCAATTGTAATGAATGAATATACATAGATACATTATATTACAAATCAAGAAAACCATATAACTTCTGTCATCATAAAAGATGGACAAAACAATATACTGTATTTCACATACACTCTAAGCAAGCATTTCCTTCAATGAGAGCATCAAGTACAGTTTCAGGTAATGACCTGAAGGCTGCATCAGTAGGAGCAAACACTGTCAGCTGACCAGGTTCACGAAGTTTGTTGAGCATGTCAGCATTGCCAATTACTGTTCAAAATGAAAAAAAAAAAATTTCTTGAGTATCGACAAATGCCTTTTATAAAGATGTTAGTCTTTCTTTTTATTATTCTCTTATTGTAGAGAGTTTTCTGATATATAATATTCAGATATTCAAATAACGATGAATATGAGATCTACTCACACTGCTTGAAAATAGAAAATTGAGAATCAGAAGAAATTAGGTCAGCCAAGGACTTTGTGATAGGTTTTAAAACTTTGTCAATTGTATGGACAACTCCATTCACAGAGTGCTGGTTAATTGTGACCAGACGAGCGCAGTTTACTGTGGCTGCAGGTGGCAGAGTGCTGTAAGTGTTAATGCGAAGGCTTGAATTATTTGCCAAGGTGTAGAGGACCTGCGAAGATATGAATCTGTTATAACCATTCTAAGCCATAGCATATTAGTACATCTTGCCTTAATGAACTAAATATTCCATACTTTATGTGAAGCAAATCCAATGTAGACAAGTGGTCTGAATATTCGATTCGGGAGTTGACGATTCAGCTATCAAACCCACTGTGGGTGTTTGGGAGGGTATTTAATCTTAATTCCCCAGCCACATTATCTGTGTCCCCCTCATACTGAAGATTAATAGTGAAGTCACATACACAGTAATATAAATACATTTATATCCAAAAGTAATTAACCCCCCCTTATAATGGGGGTGGCTAAGTAAAAGCCAATATCTTGACTCTGTGGGAAAAAAAATTGAGGAGAGAATTCCAAGTCCTCATTCTCTACCCTATTTAGTCTACAATCATGACACGTAAGGGAACATAAAGGGGATTTTCTTGCTCCCTTCCTTCAGAGGGCAGTAAAATGATAATAGTAGTATTGAAGCATTAGAAAATAGTAAAATACTTACTTGTTCGTCATGAAGGTTACTGGCATAGTGGATGCCTTGAGTTAAATGAGCTAAAACCATGTCATGTTTGTTGATGGAACGCTGACGGCGTCTATAGACCTCATTCTGAGCCCGTTCGCCATCCAGACCATTGGCCAATTCGTTCTGCACAAGTATTTATTATTAGGTTTTGTTTACCAATACAGAATATTTCTTAAATCTCTTAAGTATCTATCTTATTTTGCGTCTAAAATACTTCTACTACAGCTTTCAGGCTTTTGCACATGTAAATTATTGGAAGGGAATGGTGTCTCAGATAAAGAATTTATATGAAAACAATATGATCCAAACTTCATCTGGAAAACATGCAAGTCGGGATATAAATACAATGTTATGAGCCAAAAAGCATCCAGTTTTTTTTTCTTATGTTGATACCAAGATTAATTCTAATTACATCAGCTTCTAAATCGGCAGTAAATTCTTGCATGGCTTCGTTGGTAGGGGCAAAGATGGTTAGGTTGTGGCTGAGCATTTTTTCCATACCAGCCGATTTCGCCAGAGAAAGAAAATCTGTGGCGCCAATATCTTGAAGAGTGTCTGGCAATGAACGCATGTCAACTGGAAATTAAATATAAGAGTTATTAGAATGCTGTCCTTCGGAA
>JAXCGZ010004186.1:0-45000 GCA_037179515.1 Halocaridina rubra
ATCTATCTATCTATCTATCTATCTATCTATATAGATCACTATTTTGAAAAGGAAATATTCCCAACAGAAACGTTAAATAAAGCAAATATAAAGCTGTATTATAAAGGTATCATGAATAGTGACTACAAGAAAGAAGAAGAAGAAAAAAAAAAGATTTACTGGGTGATGAGGTATGGGACAGAAACATATGGAGAACACTGGCCAGAAACATCGACCACACATAAAAGTGGGTAAAGATGTAGACGAAGAAGAAGAAGAAAAAGCACCAGTCCGGAGAGGAGGGTTGAGTCCCATTTTTATATTATAAACAAAAAAAGACAAAATATCGTATGTAATTAAACAAGTCCACATCTAACGAGAACCTCTTCCAGCAAAGTCATGTGGTTTACCAATATACCTGCCCCCTTGAAGACCGCAGTCCTCAATCGTCTTAGATTTATATGAAAACAACTAAATTGACAAAAAGATTAACATATCATCTACAAGAAGGCGCCCCAAAAACCATATGCTGAAAAAAAACACCAGATTTCCATCGCAAGTAAAATGTTGGGGGGGAAACTGCGAAGATACTACAAACAATAAAGCATCTTCAACGTCTGCAAATTCTGGAAGCTCTCTAGATATATAATTTAGTTCCTTCTATGAATGTACAAACGCCAGATTGTATTACTCTGCCAACTCTGAAAAAAAAAGAGGACAGAGATAAGGATGCTTGGGGTCCCTCCTCCAATAACTCTGGAAACTTCGCAGAGATACTGAATCTTTCTGGTGAAAAATAACTACATTTGAATGTTTTATATATATATATATATATATATATATATATATATATATATATATATATATATATATATATATATATATATATATATATATATATATATATATATATATATATATATATATATATATATATATATATATATATATATCTTACATAACCTCCATCCACTACCAACTAGATAAAAAAGTAAGAAGCCGAGGATGGACCCAAAGATAAATTGGTGGAGATTGAAAGATGCAGAGTTGAGAGCTAAGTTTAAGGGAAGAGTGTTGGAAGGAATAAGGTTGCATGAGGATGTACAAGAATGGTGGACAGAGAATAGTAAGGTGATTTTGAGGGTTGGTGAGGAGGTACTTGGAAAGTCATCAGGAAGGAAACCCCCAAATGATGAAGAGTCATGGTGGTGGAATGAGGAAGTGCAAGAATGGGTGAAGAACAAGAAAGAAGCTAAGAAAAATGCAGATTTATCTGGCCTGGAGCAGGATAAAGAATAGTACAAGCGGGCAAAGAAGAAGGCAAGGAGAGCAGTAGCAAAAGCAAAGGCAGAAATATTGAATGAAGTCTATGAAGAGCTGGAAACACTAGAAGGAGAGAAGAAAATATTGCGAATTGCCAAGGCCCGAGATGCTACATCCAAGGACTTGAGCCAAGTAAGACAAATAAAGGATAACTATGGAGTAGTTCTAGCAGAAGAGGATGAAATGAAAAGCAGATGGGAAACTTATTTTGAAGGATTACTAAATGAAGTATTTGAAGATGGACTTCCAAATGAAGCAGTTACAACAACAGTGACTAGAAGAGAGGTAGAGCGGGCAGTAAGGAAAATGAAAAATGGAAAGGCAGCAGGACCTGATAAGATGCCAGTGGAGGTATGGAAGAGTCTTGGAAGGGAGGCATAGATATCTTGTGGAACTTAATGCAAAAGATCTTTAGTCAGGAAAAGATGCCAGAGGAGTGGAGAGGAAGCCTAATCATCCCGATCTATAAAGGGAAGGGAGACATTCAGGAGTGTGGAAACTATAGAGGTATAAAGTTGTTAAGTCATACTATGAAGATATGGAAGAAGATCATAGAGAGGAGACTCAGAGAGGAAACGACAATTGGGGATGAACAGTTTGGCTTCATGCATGGAAGAGGGACAGTGGATGCCATATTTGCCTTGAGACAAATAATGGAAAAGCATCGAGAGAAACAGAAAGGACTGCATATGGTCTTTATTGACCTGGAAAAGGCATATGATCGAGTACCACGTCAAGAGGTGTGGAGGTGTATTAGAGAAAACGGAATCCCCGAGAAATATGTAAGAATCATCCAAGATATGTATAAGAGGGAAGAGGCAAATGTTGGTCTGCATCAAGGGTATGCTTTGAGTCCATATCTATTTGATCTGGTCTTCGATGTAGTAACCCAGGGTATTAGAGATCAGTCACCATGGTGTATGCTCTTTGCAGATGACATTGTACTGTGTAGCAACAGACGAGAGGTAGTGGAGGAGAAGCTTGAGGAGTGGAGAAGAGTGATGGAGGATAGAGGACTGAGAATCAGCAGGAAGAAGGCAGAGTACTTGAGGGAGAGATGGTGAGGATGGGGAGGTCAATTTGCAGGGGGAGATGTTGAAAAGAGTTGAAAAGTTCAAGTATTTGGGATCAAAAGTAGCAGAGGATGGTGACCTAGAGTCAGAAATATCCCACAGAATACAAGCGGGATGGAAAAACTGGAAGAAAGTGTCTGGGGTGCTGTGCGACAGGAGAATAGGGATGAAGTTGAGGGGTAAAGTGCATAAGACAGTTGTGAGACCTGCAATGATGTATGGAGCAGAGACATGGGCAATAAAGAAGACACAAGAGAAAAAACTGGATGTGCCAGAGATGAGGATGTTGAGATGGATATGTGGGGTGACAAGAAGCGATAAGATCAGAAACGAGGTAATTAGAGGTACCTCAAAAGTTAGAGAAATATCAGATAAGATACAAAAAAATAGACTAAGTTGGTATCGTCATGTCGTTAGGAGGGATGAACAGTATGTTGGGAGGAGGGCGATGAAAAGGGATATACAAGGTAGGAGAAGGAGGGGGAGACCAAAGCGTAGGTGGATGGATTGCATCAATGACGACCTGAGGTCTAAAGGTTTGTTGGGTGATGAGGTATGGGACAGGGACATATGGAGAACACTGGCCAAAAACATCGACCCCACATAAAAGTGGGAAAAGATGTAGATTAAGAAGAAGAAGAAGAGTGTACGAAGCTGAACGAATCGTTATGATATCATTTAAATTTTCCGACTTATTGCATAGTCTCAACAATAATGACAAAGTGATTGTAAGAACTTTGGAAAAGTTATACAAGAAAATTGCAAATGCAAAAACAGCGGTCATATAAATAAATAAATACATATATATATATATATATATATATATATATATATATATATATATATATATATATATATATATATATATATATATATATATATATATATATATATATATATATATATATATATATATATATATATATATATATATATATATATATATATATATATTTATTTATTTATTTATTTATAATTTTACCCTTAAAGGAAAGGAAAATTCGTGGACAAAAAGTCCTCAAATAATAACGTAAAATGCTTTGTATTTCCCGCTCCTGACAGTCATTTCTTAATAACTCGTAAATTAAATGTTGTAATATTTTTTTTTAATTAGTTGTTTTATTTAGTTACTGTATATACGCATCAAGACCCATGGCGTAAATAACACCTTTATTTTGCGTAGTATTAAGAATGCTTAGGGTTGTCCTTTTACAAATACTCTGTCCTTTTAGAGTCTCGTTTGTCCTTTTTACTATTTACTTTGTCCTTTTTTATGCTCAAACGTTTGGCAACCCTGGTGGCAACTGCAAGCGCCTCCGCTCGGAAATGATTACGTATGGCTTCATATGCATCATAAGTGAACGCAAATTATGGCGAGTTAATATTGCAGAATTTATCATCATCCGTTTATTCATCACTATTTTAACATGTTAATGATCAAATTTAGGTTTTTTGCTTCTATTTTAACACGATTTTTATTCGAAATTTGGACAGATGTTGTGGTAAATAAGCGATTAAATTACATAAAATTTGTAAGGCTGTTTCGCTACATGCCGTTGAGATTGCTTACTGAAAAATTATTTTGCCTTGAAATGATTACAATATTTTTTGTTAAATTATTATAGATATAAGATCATCCTTTTAGGATTATTGTAATTTAACCATTATCTTCCTTATGGGATGTTAATGGTCAAAGTAACGGATTTATTCTCCCATTATTTTGGCCTTATTCGCCTCCATTGCCTGATGTCGGTGCGAGTTTTTATTTATATTAAATGAGTTAATGAAGAATTTGGACCTGAAATATTCATAGTACATAATTCTTCAGTTGGGTAAAGTTGAGATCCGTAATCGTCAGTTGATCGAGGTTGATAAAATCAGGTCACAATTCTTCAGGAGTTCCAAAGTATAACACTTCGCTACCTTTAACACAGCTAATTTGTTACATTTTTTTTTTTTACATTCTCACCCTCATTTAGGAATAAATTTTGCGATAATTTCAATTGGGTTTAATTTGGTTGGGTGAAGTCAGTTCACCCCAAGTTAAATTAGATATTTGTTGCTGTATTTTGTATTTTTTTTTTTCAATTTCTAACGTGATTTTAATCGAAATATTAATTTATTTTTTAATTAATGATTAAAATCTTTGATTATTTCTCATAATTTTGGCTTCATGTCTTAAACGAAAGGATATTCCTAGTAGTAACAACAATTTTGCTCAAATGCATATGCATAAGTGCCATATCTAATGACATCCGCCTCCTGAGGGAGGGGGGTAAGGATACATCCTCCGTGTTCCCCAGCGTGTCGTAAAAGTACTCAGTGGGGTGGAGTGAAGTGACTGGGAATCCCCTCCGTTGTATTGTCATCCTGTAAGGAGTCCAGGTATTTTACATTAAAGTTTGATTTGTTATTGCCAATTTCAATACATTCTCTCTCTCTCTCTCTCTCTCTCTCTCTCTCTCTCTCTCTCTCTCTCTCTCTCTCTCTCTCTCTCTCTCTCTCTCTCTCTCTCTCAATTTCAATACATTCTCTCTCTCTCTCTCTCTCTCTCTCAGTAAGCTAAAGTATGGGGTCTTGTAATAATTTTTTTTATTTTTACATTATTTTAACATTTAACAATATCTGTTTTAGTAGGTTATTGTGGCCACCGCGGCCGGCTGGTAGTTCACGCAACTTTGATTTATTGGGTTGCTGGTGCGAGACCTGCAACTATGTGATGTTAGAAAGGGCATTCACTTGGGGCAATGGTCATATTCATCCATAAGCAATGTCCTTTGAAAAAGAAACAACATCCTAGCCCTTATTGAAATAGTGAATATGTGACGTAAAACCATATCATCATCAGTTTTTGTAGGTAAATATTGCATTTTACCAGTTTTGATATTCTTCAGTATATATTTATTCTAGTATAGAGAATAACTTATCTACAGAAATGTATTTTTTCAAATTACAGTATATAAATATGTAATTATGATAATGGTGATATTTTACCTTCACCCCCCTCGTTAGGTTAAAGGAATATCATATGTCATATTTTTTTTTTTTTAAGAGTGTGACACCGGGACAGGCAGAAACTGCCCTCATCAACAAAGGCCCGGGCATGAGAAAATACCAAGACGTAGGAAAAGAAAAAGGTTAAGGTCAAGGCAGAGATGAGGTAATGTCACACAAAGGAAAACGACAGACAGAAAAAAAACAGTCAAAGTAAAGAGGACCCAGAGATATGGAGGACTAGGCTCTGAGATGACGATAGATCTGCTTTTTGAAGGATGAAAGGTTATAAGAATTAGGAAAGACAGAAGGAGGAAGAGAGTTCCAGAGTCTGGAGGTAGATGGGAAGAAGCAGTCGCTGCACCGACCAATCCGCGAGCTACAAATCTCCACACAGTACCTGTGAGATGAGACCGCTTGGCGAGTGTTACGCGACCTCAGCAGTGGAGGAGGGATGCAACTCGCCAACTCATCAGAGCAGCGATGGAAGTAGTAGCGATAGAAAAGCGAAAGGGAAGATACCTTACGGCGGAGAGAGAGAGAATCCAGGTTAGAAGTAAGAGAAGGATCATTAATGAGTCTGACTGCCTTAGATTGGTTAGGTTAGGTTAGATCAACCCAATCAACAAGCAACTTGATCATTCTAATTATGTTTGTTTATTAATTTTGTAGAATTTGTTTTCCTCTGCTTTTTCACGGACTTTTTTTATTTGTTACATTTCCAATTGTAGACATTCATTTCTGGTTTTAACATGATTTTTATTCAAAATGTCTACTGATCTTTAATTTCAGTCATTGGGGTGTGAAAGTAAACATTTATCGTCGTTATTGAAAAATGTGAATAATTATCATCATATACAGTATAGTAATAATTCATGCATATTATAAAGATTACCAATACTGGTATGATAAGAATAATATTGCTAAAATTTATCCTTCTACAGAAGGTGTAACTCCCCTTCTGACATTGGATAAAATATTAGGCTAGTACAGTGGTAACGCGCTGGCTTCGCATTCACGAGGTCGAAAGATCGGTCCCCGTCCAAGACCGAGAGTTTAAGCTGTTTACTGGCAGGAACTGCTGTGGGTGGACATCACAGTGGGGGGTGGGGCTTGTCCTGGCTGACGAATACCCATTGTAAATGGAAATAAGTTATTATTATTATTATTACTAATTGAAGAAATGTAGTGTAGCGTCTTTGCCCACTGTGGCTGAGTGATAACGTTCGAGATTTTAATTCGTCAGGATGTGGGTTTGAGGCCCATTACTGTCTGAGGTTAGAAAGGGTATTCACGCTGGGTAACACTCGCATTTGCCAAAAGCAAGATCCTTTGCAAGAAGACATCATCCTAGTCCTTTATATGACATAGAATCTGTTTAGTAAAACCAGTGTATAATTCCTTCAAGGCTCTAACCTTGTGTAATTTTCTTCCTCTAGTTACGGTTCTTTCTCTATGCCAATATCAACACCGAATATTCTTGGATACTCGTTACACGTCTCTTATTATCTCTTCACATCTGACATGTCACAACACTCCCCATCTCTGTTTCTCTTAACATTTTCTTTTCTTTGTGCCCAGGCCCGATGAAGGAGGAGTTTTTTTTATTAATTTTTTCCCATGCTGGTGTCACAGTCATAAAGAGAGTACTGTATACCTTACAAGATAACATTAGGCTATCTTGATCGAGTGGTTTTCTTAAATATAGGCATAATTATGGGCCAGAAAATTTTACTGCTTCACCCCCAATGAGCAAAAGGAGATTACTAATATTTAAAAATATCTAAAAACTGGAAAGATATAGTTTCACTTTTCACCTTTTGTTGAGTGGGGTATGAACTGACCTAGCTAACCTACCCAAATAATAAATTTTGGGGGAATTTTGTCTTAGAATTATGAAATATTATGTGGCACTGTGGCTGGGTGACAGTTTGACACTAGACAGTGATTTGTCAGGTTGTCTGTTGAAGACCTGCCACTGTCTGAGATGAAAGAAGGCATTCACTGTGGGTAATGGTCAGACTTGCCAAAACCAAAGTCCTTTAAGAAGGCATCATCTTATCCCTTAATTGAAAGGGGAGTCCATGATGTATGACCAGATCAGCTATGAAACAGTGTGTTGTTTTTTTCCTATATAGGACTTATTATGTCTATGTAAAACGTTAACTCGCCAAGAATATTATGAGCAGTACTGGCAAAGTAGTGAATGGTTGACAAAAACCATGCAGATCAACTGGCGAACAAGTATCAAGGGAAACAGTAGAAATGGGATTTAGAGTAGGGAGGTTAAGTTGTGGATAAGTCAACAAAATGTGTCAAGTATTTTTATTAGCATAGTCTCAACATTTTCAACCTAACCTTACCTATGTAGAGTACTTTGTGTCAAATGTGAATGTTTTTTAGTTTAGGTATGGTGGGTTTGCAAAATTTTTGACTATGCACATTGTTGTGCATTTTGGTATCTTGTTCATACTCTGACCTAAATATTAATCATTATCCATCCTTTTCTGATTGGTGTTTTAGTTTTTTCCAGAGAACAGCATTTAGAAGAATTAGGGTTGTGCCTGATGTTTAAAGTTGTGTGCGATGCTTAAATATTGATCTTGTTTCTCGGGCCACAGTTGTTACCACACTGATAGCTGCAAGTGTGATGGGGTGTGCTTTTATTGGGTAAAAATTATAATAGCGTATCTTACATAAAAAGTTTGAGTGCCGTGCAAGGGGTCCTCGACTTACATCAGAGTTCTGTACTTGAAATGTGATGTACAGTAATCCAAATTTCAGTGTAAGCCGGAACACACTTAAATAAGCACCTATGCTAATACAGGAGTAATGTTTTTCCCTTTTCAGTGCATTTCACTATCTGTCGTATCAACTTCCTTGGTGATGGCTTTCCTTTTCTTTGAAACATTACCATCTGGAGAATCTTCTTTATGCTTGGGAGACATAGTACAGTCAAAAAATTATCAAAGGAGAAGAAAATAATTTATGGGATATGCATTGTAACCAAGAAACATCATAACTTGAGGACATCGTAAGCCAAGGACCCCCTGTATATAATTTTATGCCAAGACTAGGAAGTTGCAATTTAGTATTTTGAACAGTAATATTAATCTATATATTTTGCTGGTAACTGTACCACTTTTCTTATGGGAAATTATCAGTAATTATTTCTGTGAATATTCTTCCAGCCTGTTTTTTGTTGTTGTTGTTGTTGTTTATTATTGTCTTCTTTCTGCCATGTCCTTCAGCTGGTACTTTTTCTTTAATGTCCTTTTAGTGCCTAGGCCCAAGGAGGGCAGTTTTCTTCGCCTGTTCCTGTGTCACAATCATTAAAAAGCTAAAAATAATAGACTCCCGGATTGAATCCCTCCTAGGTAATTGAACTGGTCGCTGTGGCATGGCAGTAAAGTACACGACTTTGATTCGTCTTGGTGTTGGTTTGAGGCCTGCCACAGTCTGAGGTTAGAAAGGGCATTCACTCAGAGTACTGATTGCACTTACCAAAACCAAAGTCCTTCAAAAGAAGGCACAGTCCTAGCCCTTCATAGAAAAGCGATCTCTGACTTGAAGTCAGTTCATCATCATACTGTCATAGAACTGCAGTTCTGCACATTGAGTGAAACGTTAATACTGTACCAGGTTAAGATGCAGAGTATAATTCAGCGTTCATTTTGGGGAACTTGCAAGTATTGATAGGAGTTAGCAGTAGTTTGGAAAAATTAAAGAAATTTTAGAGGACCAGCAATATCCTAACAGGATATTCAGTTGTTATTAATACAGACCAAAAAATGGTATTTGTAACATTGAAATGAGATCTCAGCAATATTATTTATTGGTTTTTTAAACTCGATAAGTTCTGCCTATAGGAATTGCCATTTTTTTTTTTTTTTTGCTCTTAGATCACATACAGAAAAGAAAATAACTATTTATGTAACTAAAGTGATGTTTAATGAAAACACAATACTATATATATATATATATATATATATATATATATATATATATATATATATATATATATATATATATATATATATATATATATATATATATATATATATATATATATATATATATATATATATATATATATATATATATATATATATATATATATATATATATATATATATATATATATATATTTATATATATATATATATATATATATATTTATATATATATATATATATATATATATATATATATATATATATATATATATATATATATATATATATATATATATATATATATATATATATATATATATATATATTAGGATCTCCTTGAGTTACAATGTTTCGTGGTCATACCACATCTCCCATCCATTATATTACTTCTTTTTATTATTAAAACAACTGAGTTTCTGACTTCAATAGTACCTATATGACTTTCCTCATAAACTTCTAGCCTATTCTGGTTCCTTGGTGGGTTATATGCACCAGTTATTATATTGCTCTCTGACCCAGTATTTATGCGCGCAACAAGAAATTCCTTGAACTCACTTTCTATAGCCAAGTTTATTTCTTCAACTTGAATCCTTTCACTTATGAGCAGTGCTATCCCTCCACCAGTCTTCTCAGATCTTTCAACCCTTAATATTCTGAAGCCCTTAGGAAAAACTGTGACACTGTTTATGTCCTCACTCAACTTAGTCTCTGTAATTGCTGCTATATCTGCCTTACTGTTATGAATCCTATCCTTTAATTCTACTGCCTTACCAGCTAATCCATCAGCATTTGTGTATAACAATCTTAATGAAGCCCCATCCCCTGATCTTTTGTCATTATCTTCTTTATCTCCCCTTTGTCTGGAAGAACTCTGAAATAAAAAAATTTCTTCTCCTTCATTTCTTTCCTCATTTAACCTTCTTTTCTCTTGCAACAAGTTTTTTATCTTTCCGATCTCTTCCTGTGTTCTGCATCATCTAATGAACACTTCTTTTAATTCTTGAAGGTCTTTTAGACTTTTTTTCTCAACAATATTTCCCTACATGTTTCCCCTTTCTCAAAGGTTACTTTTGTTGGTCTTGGCTTTCCTTCCCTCGAATGTTTGCCTAGTTGGTGAATGTTTACAATATCCTCAGGACCACAAACTACTCCAAACTTTCTTATCAGGTCTACAACCCTAGCTTTATTTTCTTCAAGTCTCCCCTGCCATGTTGGCTCCTGGGATTCTCTTATGCCTGAGATTACCACTGTCTTCTCTTTATTAAGTGCCTGTTAGATCAGCGGATTTGCCCTTTCCAGCACAACGTCTTTCATTTTTTCAATTACAGTCTCTTTATAGTCAACTGTTTGTATGTTTTCCAGTGCCACCACCTTTACAGCCTCTTTTACTGCCACATTCCCCTTTAGTATATCAGCAAAAGAAATTTTCATGGCATCATGTTCCATATTCAGCTCCTGACACTCTTTTCTAAACTGTTCAATGTTTTCCTTAATGTGGACAATCCAAGCTGCAATCTCGTCTCTTTCAGAAGAGAGCAGTGAACTAACATCTAATTCATTTAGATTGTCATTCAGCTGTTTGTTTTTATTTTCTTGTTTAGAAATTCTGGTTTCTAGTTCACTCTTTTCCCCTTCCAGCTTTATTCGTTTTTCTAGTTCCTTTCTCTTCTGCCCTTGTGCTTTATTAGCTTCCTCCAAAAATCTTATTTGCTCTCTGAGTGTTTTATTCTCTTTCGTTTCTCTATCCATATTCCGAATATTATCAACAAGGCTTATAACCATTGCTTCTAAATCCTTGATTTTCTGTTTTAGTTTCCTAATAGCTACCCCTCCTCCTGACCCATGGGTGGGAGAGGTTCGGGACAGAGATGGTCTCATTTTTATGTTTTCCCTTTCACAGAATATAGATTGAAGAAGAGAAAGAGAAAAAAGAGAAAAACTTTTTTTTTTTTAAGCTTCACACAGAATTTGCATATCTTCATATAAGTGCTATTTAGTGACTCAATTTATCTCGTTTCTGGTAACACACATCTTAACTTAAAAATGTGACTATGGTAATTTGAGGATAAAAAAAAAATGCAACAAAAACAAAAGTCAACTTAAGGAAAATTCGAATTTGTGTCTGAGGAGACACCCACCTGTTTCTGCCATATATTCTTCTTAACTGATAAACTCACTTGCTAACCAAGATATGTTATCACAGGATCAGACTTTACATTTAACTCAATATATATACAAAATAAAAAAAATAGTAAAAGAGAAAGCTAAAAGAAAAGAAAAAAAATGAAGAAAATAATACAGCTGTGCTACTTGGCAACTTAACTCAGTACTGTTGACAGGTCTATTTTTGGTATTTATTTAATTATTCAATTATCTCGTGTATCAAAGTATCAAATTAATATAAATGGGAAGGATACAGATTTTAACAATATATGGAACCACAGGTGTGATTACCTAATTGTGGTTACATAATTGTGTTTATGGGAAAGCGCCCAAAGCTCGTATCTTCCCGTCTCCTGATCAGTTCCATTTTCTACTTAGTGATACTTATCATACCTGTCCTTAAAACTATGGATTGAAATAGCATGTGATTACCTAATTGTGATTACCTAATTGTGTTTACGGGAAAGAGCTCAAAGCTCGTATCTTCCCGTCTCCTGATCGGTTCCATTTTATACTTACTGATACTGTGTGATTACCTAATTGTGATTACCTAATTGTGTTTACGGGAAAGAGCCCAAAGCTCGTATCTTCCCGTCTCCTGATCGCTTCCATTTTCTACTTAGTGATACTTATCATACCTGTCCTTAAAAATATGGATTGAGATAGCATTACCTACCTCCTTGCTTAGCGAATCTCAATTATCAACTACTCTTACACTGAAAAAGTATTTCCTTACATCCTGCAAAGAAGTTTTCTTACGAAGCTTCAAACTATGACCTCTAGTTATAGAGCCAGTCATATCAAAATATCGATCCCTATCCACTCTATCATAACCATGAAGGAATTTAAAGACTGTCACCATATCCCCCTCAATCTTCTAGCTTCGAGTGATGGTAGGTCTAATTCCCTTAGCCTCTCATTATAACTGTGATTGCGTATTTCTGGCACCAGTTTCGTGGCATGTCTTTGAACTTTTTCAAGCTTAGCTATGTGCTTTTTCAAGTGTGGATTCCAAAAGGGGGCTGCAAATTCGAGTTTTGACCTCACATAGGTTACATAAATATTTCTGAACATTTCCTTGTCCATGTGCCTGAAGGCTACACTTACATTTGATAAGAATACATATGCTGCCCTTACTATGCCATTCATATGTATTTCTGGATACAAATTTGCCAGTATGTATACTCCTAGATCTCTCTCATTTTCTGTCTCTTGAAGTTGTACTCCAGCCACCAAGTAGTCAAGCTTGGGCCTTCTTGCACTTGTACCCATTCTCATTACCTTACATTCTGAAGTATTAAATTTCATTAGCCACTTTTCTGACCACTCATGGAGACTATTTAGATCTTCCTGAAGTTCTCTACCATTGTTCTCGTTTTTACTTTCTTCACAATCTTTGCATCATCTGCAAACATATTCATGAATGAATTTACAGACTCTGGTAGGTCATTTACATATACAAGGAACAAAAGTGGCCCTAAAACTGAACCCTGTGGAACTCCACTACTAACTCTTCTCCATTCAGACACTGAGTGTCTTACTCTAACCCTCTGTTCCCTTCCTTCTAAGTAAGTTTTTATCCATTCCAAAACATTTCCACCTATTCTAGCCATTGATTTCAGCTTCCTAATAAGTCTCCCATGTGGAACAGTGTCAAACGCTTTCTGGAAGTCTAGGAATATGCAATCTGCCCAGCCCTCTCTTTCCTGTAAGATTTGGCTTACCTCATCATAAAATTCTAATAAGTTTGTTACTGTTGATCTACCTTGTCTGAAGCCATGTTGCCTCACTGACAAAAATTTGAAGGATTCCAAGTGAAGAGAGATATGTTTCCTTAGTAGTTTCTCCATAACTTTGCAAACTATGCTGGTCAAGGAAACTGGTCTATAGTTCAGAGCCGTATCCCTCCTTCCCTTTTTGAAGATAGGTATCACATTTTCTTGTTTCCGACATCTTGGAATCTCCCCTGCCTCCAGTGATTTTTTAAATATGGTGCCCAATGCCACTGATATTGAGTTTGCGCATTTTTTAAGTACATGAGGGGATATGTCATCAGGACCTGTAGCTTTATGAACATCTAAATCCATCAGCACTTTGCATACCTCTGTGGCTGCAAGGTTGATGTTCTCTAATACCGGCCCTTGAGCTTCTATCTCTGCAATCTGAGGGGGTTGGGTATTTTCTACTGTAAATACTGACTGAAACTCCTTGTTCAATTCTTTACAGATCTCTTCATCCGTCTCAGTGATGCTTCCCTCCTCTCTCTTTAGCCTTAAAACCTGTTGTTTTACTTTCAGTTTTCCTCTGATAAAGCTGTGGAAAAGCTTGGGATTTATTTTAGCCCTCCTGGTGATGTCCCTCTCATAGTCTCTCTCTGCCTCACTTCTTTTACTTAGGTAGTCATTTCTTGCTCTTTTGTAGGTTTGGCAGGCATTTATGTTTTTTCTCTTCCTATACCTTTTCCAGCATATGTCTCTCCACTCCTTAGCTCTTTTACACTCATTATCGAACCATTTTTCTCTGGCATGAATTACACCTACTTTGGTGACAGGTATGCAGCAATCTACTATCTTCCCATATTTCTCACAAAAGATGTCATACATTTCTTCTACAGATTTGTTATAAAATAAGGTTCTCCAGTCAATAACTGCAAAAAGCTCGTTCATTTTGATGTAATCTCCTTTCGGATTGTTCCTCCTCATGTCCTCAGTGCCTCTACTCTCAGGCAGAATATCTTCAATGATATACTCCATCAACAACACACAGTGGTCACTCTTTCCAATTGGTGGTTCATACTCAATATTTTCAATATACAACACATTATCTGTGAATACTAGATCATGTAGTGATGTCTCATCCCCACCCCTGGCCCTCATTGGTTCCATTACATGTTGGTGTAGGAAATTCCCTTGTACACAATCTAGGAATCTTGTCCCGAATGAGTCCTAACCACTGTGTGGGTCAAGATTTATCCAATCTATATCTTTATGATTAAAATCTCCCATAATCAAAATCCTATATTTTCTCTCCCGTGCCATGTTAACAAATGAGTTTATGACTTCAACAGTACTTATATGACTTTCCTCATAAACTTCTAGCCTATTCTGGTTCCTTGATGGGTTATATGCAACAGTTATTATAATGCTCTCTGACCCAGTACTTATGCGAACAACAAGAAATTCCTTGAACTCACCTTCTATAGCCAAGTTTATTTCTTCAACTTGAATCCTTTCACTTATGAGCAGTGCTATCCCTCCACCAGTCCTCTCAGATTTTTCAACCCTTAATATTCTGAAGCCCTTAGGAAAAACTGTAACACTATTTATGTCCTCACTCAACTTTTTCTCTGTAATTTCTACTATATCTGCCTTACTGTTGTGAATCCTATCTTTTAATTCTACTGCCTTACCAGCTAATCCATCATCATTTGTGTATTTACCTAATTGTATTTACCTAATTATGTTTACGGGAAAGAGCCCAATGTTCGTATCTTCCAGTCTCCTTAATGAGACCCCATCCCCTGATCTTCTGTCATTATCTTCTTTATCTCCCCTTTGTCTGGAAGAACTCTGAAATAAAAATTTTTCTTCTCCTTCATTTCTTTCCTCATTTAACCTTCTTTTCTCTTGCAACAAGTTTTTTATCTTTCCCATCTCTTCCTGTGTTCTGTATCATCTAATGAACACTTCTTTTAATTCTTGAAGGTCTTTTAGACTTTTTTTCTCAACAATATTTCCCTACATGTTTCCCCTCTCTCAAAGGTTTCTTTTGTTGGTCTCGGTTTTCCTTCCCTCGAATAAATGCCTAGTTGGTGAATATTTACAATATCCTCAGGACCACAAACTACTCCAAACTTTCTTATCAGGTCTACAACCCTAGCTTTATTATCTTCAAGTCTCCCCTGCCATGTTGGCTCCTGGGATTCTCTTATGCCTGAGATTGCCAGTCTTCTCTTTATCAAGTGCCTGTTTGATCAGCGGATTTGCCCTTTCCATCACAACGTCTTTCATTTTTTCGATTACTGTCTCTTTATAGTCAACTGTTTGTATGTGTTCCAGTGTTACCACCTTTAGAGCCTCTTTTACTGCCACATTCCCCTTTAGTGCATAAGCAAAGGAAGTTTTCATGGCATCATGTTCCATATTCAGCTCCTGGAACTCTTTTCTAAGCTGTTCAATGTTTTCCGTAATCTGGACAATCCAAGCTGCAATCTCGTCTCTCTCAGAAGAGAGCAGTGAACTAAATCTAATTCATTTAGGTTGTCATTCAGCTGTTTGTTTTTATTTTCTTGTTTAGAAATTCTGGTTTCTAGTTCACTCTTTTCCCCTTCCAGCTTCTTTATTCGTTTTTCTAGTTCCTTTCTCTCCTGCCCTTGTGCTTTATTTGCTTCCTCCAAAAATCTTATTTCCTCTGAGTGTTTCATTCTCTTTCATTTCTCTATCCATATTCTGAATTTTATCATCAAGGCTTATAACCATTGCCTCTAATTCCTTGATTTTCTGTTTTAGTCTCCTAATAGCTACTCCTCCTCCCGACCCATGGGTGGGAGAGGTTCGGGACAGAGATGGCCTCATTTTTATGTTCTCCCTCTCAAAGAATATAGAAGGAAGAAGAGAAAGAGAAAAAAGAAGAGAAAAACTTTTATTTAAGCTTCACACAGAATTTTTATAACTTCATATAAGTGCTATTTAGTGACTCAAATTACCTCTTCTCTGGTAACACACATTGTAACTTAAAAATTTGACTATGGTAATTTGAGGATAAAAAGGAAAAGAAAAAAATGCAACAAAAACAAAAGTCAACCTGAAGGAAAATTCGAATTTGTGTCTGAGGAGACACCCACCTGTTTCTGCTATATATTCTCCTTAACTGATAAACTCACTTGCTAACCAAGAAATGTCATCACAGGATCAGAATTTACATTTAACTCAATATATATACAAAATAAAATAAATAGTAAAAGAGAAAGCTAAAAGAAAAGAAAAAACTTGAAGAAAATAAGACAGCTGTGCTACTTGGCAACTTAACTCAATACTGTTGACAGGTGTATTTTTGGTATTTATTTAATTATTTAATTATTTCGTGTATCAAACTAGCTATCAAATTAATGTAAATTGGGAGGATGCTGATTTTAACAATATATGGAATCACAGGATCAGGTAAACGGCTTAATAGCTCTCCCCAATTTACACAAAAAATTAGGTGATGTGATGTGATTGCTTCACCTCTGGCAGCTCTTCTAAATTTCCTTCAAAATGGAACAGGACAGCTTCTCTTTCCCCTTACGAAAATGCTCTCAATTAATATTTTGGACAGTCACGTCATACAACAAATATAAGTTTTTTACTCACAATACTCTGCAGGATTTCTTATTTACGGAAATTATGTATAATGTATGCAGTAAAGTCTTAGTCACTCAAGAACACAAAGAAAAGTTTAAGAGATACTGAATATTTGTGTAATTAATTACCTAATTGTGTTTACGGTAAAGAGCCCAAAGCTCGTATCTTCCCGTCTCCTGATCGCTTCCATTTTCTACTTAGTGATACTTATCATACCTGTCCTTAAAAATATTGATTGAGATAGCATTACCTATCTCCTCGCTTAGCAAATTCCAATTATCAACTACTCTTACACTAAAAAAATATTTCCTTACATCCTGCAAAGATGTTTTCTTACGAAGCTTCAAACTATGACCTCTAGTTCTAGAGCCAGCCATATCAAAATATCGATCCCTATCCACTCTATCATAAACATTAAGGAATTCAAAGACTGTCACCATATCTCCCCTCAATCTTCAAGCTTTGAGTGATGGTAAGTCTAATTCCCTCAGACTCCCATCATAACTGAGATTACGTATATCTGGCACCAGTTTCGTGGCATGCCTTTGAACTTTTTCAAGCTTAGCTATGTGCTTTTTCAAGTGCGAATTCCAAAAGGGGGCTGCATATTCAAATTTTGGCCACACATAGGTTACATAAATATTTCTGAACATTTCCTTGTCCATGTGCCTGAAGGCTACCCTTACATTTGATAAGAATGCATATGCTGCCCTTACTATGCCATTTATATGTATTTCTGGAGACAAATCTGCCAGTATGTATACTCCTAGATCTCTCTCATTTTCTGTCTCTTGAAGTTGTACTTCAGCGACCGAGTAGTCAAGCTTGGGCCTTCTTGCACTTGTACCCATTCTCATTACCTTACATTTTAAAGTACTGAATTTCATTAGCCACTTTTCTGACCACTCGTGCAAACTATTTAGATCTTCCTGAAGTTCTCTACCATTGTTCTCGTTTTTTACTTTCTTCACAATCTTTGCATCATCTGCAAACATATTCATGAATGAATTTACAGACTCTGGTTGATCATTTACACATACAAGGAACAAAAGTGGCCCTAAAACTGAACCCTGTGGAACTCCACTACTAACTCTTCTCCATTCAGATACTGAGTGTCCTACTCTAACCCTCTGTTCCCTTCCTTCTAGGTAGGTTTTTATCCATTTCAAGACATTTCCACCTATTCTAGCCATTGCTTGCAGCTTCCTAATAAATCTCCCATGTGGAACAGTGTGCAGCGCTTTCTGGAAGTCTAGGAATATGCAATCTGCCCAGCCCTATCTTTCCTGTAAGATTCGGCTTACCTCATCATAAAATTCTAATAAGTTTGTTACTGTTGATCTACCTTCTCTGAAGCCATGTTGCCTCACTAATATAAAGTTGAAGGATTCCAAGTGAAGAGAGATATGTTTCCTTAGTAGTTTCTCCATAACTTTGCAAACTATGCTGGTCAAGGAAACTGGTCTATAGTTCAGAACCGTATCCCTCCTTCCACTTTTGAAGATAGGTATCACGTTTGCTTGTTTCCAGCATCTTGGAATCTCCCCTGACTCCAGTGACTTTTTAAATATGATACTTAGTGCCACTGATATTGAGTTTGCACATTTTTCAAGTACATGAGGGGATATGTCATCAGGACCTGTAGTGCCTCTACTCTCAGTCAGAATATCTTCAATGATATACTATATCAACAACTCACAGTGGTCACTCTTTCCAATTGGTGGTTCATACTCAATTTTTTCAATATCCAACACATTATCTGTGATTACTAGATCAAATATTGATGGCTCATCCCCACCCCTGGCCCTCGTTAGTTCCATTACATGTTGGTGTAGGAAATTCCCTTGTATGCAATATAGGAGTCTTGCCCCGAATGAGTCCTCACCACTGTGTGGGTCAAGATTCATCCAATCTATCTCTTTATGATTAAAATCTCCCATAATCAAAATCCTACATTTTCTCTCCCGTGCCATGTTAACAACTGAGGTTATGACTTCAATAGTACTTATATGACTTTTCTCATAAACTTCTAGCCCATTCTGGTTCCTTGGTGGGTTATATACAACAGTTATTATAATTCTCTCTGACCCAGTATTTATGCGAGCAACAAGAAATTCCTTGAACTCACTTTCTATAGCCAAGTTTATTTCTTCAACTTGAATCCTTTCACTTATGAGCATTGCTATCCCTCCACCAGTCCTCTCAGATCTTTCAACCATTAATATTCTGAAGCCCTTAGGAAAAACTGTGACACTGTTTATGTCCTCACTTAACTTAGTCTCTGTAATTGCTACTATATCTGCCTTACTGTTGTGAATCCTGTCTTTTAATTCTACTGCCTTACCAGCTAATCCATCAGCATTTGTGTGATTACCTAATTGTGATTACCTAATTGTGTTTGCGGGAAAGAGCCCAAAGCTCGTATCTTCCCGTCTCCTGATCGGTTCCATTTTTAGACTTAGTGAAACTTATCGTACCTGTCCTTAAAACTATGGATTGAGATAGCATTAACTACCTCCTCGCTTAGCGAATTCCAATTATCAACTACTCTTACACTGAAAAAGTATTTCCTTACATCCTGCAAACAAGTTTTCTTACGAAGCTTCAAACTATGACCTCTAGTTCTAGAGCCAGCCATATCGAAATATCGATCCCTATCCACTCTATCATAACCATGAAGGAATTTAAAGACTGTCACCATATCCCCCCTTACTCTTCTAGCTTCGAGTGATGGCAAGTCTTATTCCCTCAGCCTCTCATCATAACCGAGATTGCGTATTTCTGGCACCAGTTTCGTGGCATGTCTTTGAACTTTTTCAAGCTTAGCTATGTTCTTTTTCAAGTGCGGATTCCAAAAGGGGGCTGCATATTCGAGTTTTGGCCTCACATAGGTTACATAAATATTTCTGAACATTTCCTTGTCCATGTGCCTGAAGGCTACCCTTACATTTGATAAGAATGCATATGCTGCCCTTACTACGCCATTTATATGTATTTCTGGAGACAAATCTGCCAGTATGTTTACTCCTAGATCTCTCTCATTTTCTGTCTCTTGAAGTTGTACTCCAGCCACCGAGTAGTCAAGCTTGGGCCTTCTTGCACTTGTACCCATGCTCATTACCTTACATTTTGAGGTATTGAATTTCATTAGCCACTTTTCTGACCACTCATGCAGATTATTTAGATCCTCCTGAAGTTCTCTCCCATTGTTCTCGTTTTTTACTTTCTTCACAATCTTTGCATCATCTGCAAACATATTCATGAATGAATTTACAGACTCTGGTAGGTCATTTACATATACAAGGAACAAAAGTGGCCCTAAAACTGAACCCTGTGGAACTCCACTACTAACTCTTCTCCATTCAGACACTGAGTGTCTTACTCTAACCCTCTGTTCCCTTCCTTCTAAGTAAGTTTTTATCCATTCCAAGACATTTCCACCTATTCTAGCCATTGATTGCAGCTTCCTAATAAGTCTCCCATGTGGAACAGTGTCAAACGCTTTCTGGAAGTCTAGGAATATGCAATCTGCCCAGCCCTCTCTTTCCTGTAAGATTTGGCTTACCTCATCATAAAATTCTAATAAGTTTGTTACTGTTGATCTTCCTTCTCTGAAGCCATGTTGCCTCACTGACAAAAAGTTGAAGGATTCCAAGTGAAGAGAGATATGTTTCCTTAGTAGTTTCTCCGTAAGTTTGCAAACTATGCTGGTCATGGAAACTGGTCTATAGTTCAGGGCTGTATCCCTCCTTCCCTTTTTGAAGATAGGTATCACATTTGCTTGTTTCCAGCATCTTGGAATCTCCCCCGACTCCAGTAACTCCTTAAATATGATACTTAGTGCCACTGATATTGTGTTTGCGCATTTTTTAAGCACATGAGGGGATATGTCATCAGGACCTGTAGCTTTATGAACATCTAAATCCATCAGCGCTTTGCATACCTCTGTGGCTGTAAGGTTGATGTTCTCTAATACCGGCCCTTGAGCTTCTATCACTGCAATCTGAGGAGGTGGGGTATTTTCTACTGTAAATACTGACTGAAACTCCTTGTTCAATTCTTTGCAGATCTCTTCGTCCGTCTCAGTGATGCTTCCATCCGCTCTCTTTAGCCTTAAAACCTGTTCTTTTACCTTCAGTTTTCCTCTGATAAAGCTGTGGAAAAGCTTGGGATTTTCTTTAGCCTTCCTGGTGATGTCCCTCTCATAATCTCTCTCTGCCTCTCTCCTTTTACTTAGGTAGTCATTTCTTGCTCTTTTGTAGGTTTGGCAGGCATTTATGTTTTTTCTCCTCCTATACCTTTTCCAGCATTTGTCTCTCCACTCCTTAGCTCTTTTACACCCATTATCGAACCATTTCTCTCTGTGTATAACAATCTTAATGAGGCCCCATCCCCTGATCTTCTGTCATTATCTTCTTTATCTCCCCTTTGTCTGGAAGAAAACTGAAATGAAAATTTTTCTTCTCTTCTTAATTTCTTTCCCCATTTAACCTTCTTTTCTCTTGCAACAAGTTATTGATCTTTCCCTTCTCTTCCTGTGTTCTGAATTGTATAATGAACACTTCTTTTAATTCTTAAAGGTCTTTTAGACTTTTTTTTTTCTCAACAATATATCCCTACATGTTTCCACTCTCTCAAAGGTTGCTTTTGTTAGTCTCGGCTGTCGTGTGAGTACCTAATTGTGATTACCTAATTGTGTTTACGGGAAAGAGCCCAAATCTCGTATCTTCCCGTCTCCTGATCGGTTCCATTTTATACTTAGTCATACTTATCATACCTGTCCTTAAAACTATGGATTGAGATAGCATTAACTACCTCCTCGCTTAGCGAATTCCAATTATCAACTACTCTTACACTGAAAAAGTATTTCCTTACATCCTGCAAAGAAGTTTTCATACGAAGCCTCAAACTATGACCTCTAGTTCTAGAGCCAGCCATATCAAAATATCGATCCCTATCCACTCTATCATAACCATGAAGGAATTTAAAGACTGTCACCATATCCCCCCTCACTCTTCTAGCTTCGAGTGATGGTAAGTCTAATTCCCTCAGCCTCTCATCATAACTGAGATTGCGTATTTCTGGCACCAGTTTCGTGTCATGTCTTTGAACTTTTTCAAGCTTAGCTATGTTCTTTTTCAAGTGCGGATTCCAAAAGGGGGCTGTATATTCGAGTTTTGACCTCACATAGGTTACATAAATACTTCTGAACATTTCCTTGTCCATGTGCCTGAAGGCTACCCTTACATTTGATAAGAAAGCATATGCTGCCCTTACTATGCCATTTATATGTATTTCTGGAGACAAATCTGCCAGTATGTTTACTTCTAGATCTCTCTCATTTTCTGTCTCTTGAAGTTGTACTCCAGCCACCGAGTAGTCAAGCTTGGGCCTTCTTGCACTTGTACCCATTCTCATTACCTTACATTTTGAAGTATTGAATTTCATTAGCCACTTTTCTGAGAGAGAGAGAGAGAGAGAGAGAGAGAGAGAGAGAGAGAGACAGAGACAGAGACAGAGACAGAGACAGAGACAGAGTGATTGCCTAATTGTGATTACCTAATTGTGTTTACGGGAAAGAGCCCAAAGTCGTATCTTCTCGTCTCCTGATCGGTTCCATTTTATACCTAGTGATACTTATCATACCTGTCCTTAAAACTATGGATTAAGATAACATTAACTACCTCCTCGCTTAGCCAATTCCAATTATCAATACTCTTACACTGAAAAAGTATTTCCTTACATTCTGCAAAGAAGTTTTCTTACAAAGCTTCAAACTATGACCTCTAGTTCTAGAGCCTGCCTTATCAAAATATCCATCCCTATCCACTCTATCATAACCATGAAGGAATATAAAGACTGTCACCATATCCCCCCTTAATCTTCTACCTTCGAGTGATGGTAAGTCTCATTCCCTCAGCCTCTCCTCATAACTGTGATTGCGTATTTCTGGCACCAGTTTCGTGGCATGTCTTTGAACTTTTTCAAGCTTAGCTATGTTCTTTTTCAAGTGCGAATTCCAAAAGGGGGCTGCATTTTCGAGATTTGGCCTCACATAGGTTACATAAATATTTCTGAATATATCCTTGTCCATGTACCTGAAGGCTACCCTTACATTTGATAAGAATGCAAATGTTGCCCTTACTATGCCATTTATATGTATTTCTGGAGACAAACTTGCCAGTATGTTTACTCCCAGATCTCTCTCATTTTCTGTCTCTTGAAGTTGTACTCCAGCCTCCAAGTAGTCAAGCTTGGGCCTTCTTGCACTTGTACCCATTCTCATTACCTTACATTTTGAAGTATTGAATTTCATTAGCCACTTTTCTGATCAGTCATGCAGACTATTTAGATCTTCCTGAAGTTCTCTACCATTGTTCTCGTTTCTTACTTTCTTCACAATCTTTGCATCATCTGCAAACATATTCATGAATGAATTTACAGACTCTGGTAGGTCATTTACATATACAAGGAACAAAAGTGGCCCTAAAACTGAACCCTGTGGAACTCCACTACTAACTCTTCTCCATTCAGACACTGAGTGTCTTACTCTAACCCTCTGTTCCCTTCCTTCTAAGTAAGTTTTTATCCATTCCAAGACATTTCCACCTATTCTAGCCATTGCTTGCAGCTTCCTAATAAGTCTCCCATGTGGAATAGTGTCAAATGCTTTCTGGAAGTCTAGGAATATGCAATCTCCCCAGCCCTCACTTTCATGTAAGATTCGACTTACCTCATCATAAAATTGTAGTAAGTTTGTTACTGTTGATCTACCTTGTCTGAAGCCATGTTGCCTCACTGATATAAAGTTGAAGGATTCCAAGTGAAGAGAGATATGTTTCCTTAGTAGTTTCTCCATAACTTTGCAAACTATGCTGGTCAAGGAAACTGGTCTATAGTTCAGAGCCGTATCCCTCCTTCCCTTTTTGAAGATAGGTATCACATTTTCTTGTTTCCAGCATCTTGGAATCTCCCCTGCCTCCAGTGACTTTTTAGATATGATACTTAGTGCCTCTGATATTGAGTTTGCGCATTTTTTAAGTACATGAGGGGATATGTCATCAGGACCTGTAGCTTTATGAACATCTAAATCCATCAGCACTTTGCATACCTCTGTGGCTGTAAGGTTGATGTTCTCTAATACCGGCCCTTGGGCTTCTATCTCTGCAATCTGAGGAGGTGGGGTATTTTCTACTGTAAATACTGACTGAAACTCCTTGTTCAGTTCTTTGCAGATCTCTTCATCCGTCTCAGTGATGCTTCCGTCCTCTTTCTTAAGCCTTAAAACCTGTTTTTTTTTTACTTCAGTTTTCCTCTGATAAAGCTGTGGAAAAGCTTGGGATTTTCTTTAGCCATCATTGTGATGTTCCTCTCATAGTCTCTCTCTGCCTCACTTCTTTTACTTAGGTAGTCATTTCTTGCTCTTTTGTAGGTTTGGCAGGCATTTATGTTTTTTCTCCTCCTATACCTTTTCCAGCATTTGTTCCGCCACTCCTTAGGTCTTTTACACTCATTATCAAATCATTTCTCTCTGGCATGAATTACACCTACTTTGGTGAAAGGTATGCAGCAATCTACTATCTTTCCATATTTCTCACAAAAGATGTCATACATATCTTGTACAGATTTGTTGTAAAATAAGGTTCTCCAGTCAATAACTGCAAAAAGCTCGTTCATTTTGATGTAATCTCCTTTCGGATTGTTCCTCCTCATGTCCTCAGTGCCTCTACTCTCAGGCAGAATAGCTTCAATGATATACTCCATCAACAACACACAGTGGTCCCTCTTTCCAATTGGTGGTTCATACTCAATTTTTTCAATTTCCAACACATTATTTGTGAACACTAGATCAAGTAGTGATGGCTCATCCCCACCCCTGACCCTCGTTGGTTCCATTACATGTTGATGTAGGAAATTCCTTTTTGTACGCAATCTAGGAATTTTGCCCCGAATGAGTCCTCACCACTGTGTGGGTCAAGATTTATCCAATCTATCTCTTTATGATTAAAATCTCCCATAATCAAAATCCTACATTTTCTCTCCCGTGCCATGTTAACAACTGAGTTTATGATTTCAATAGTACCTATATGACTTTCCTCATAAACTTCTAACCTATTTTGGTTCCTTGATGAGTTATATACAACAGTTACTATAATGCTCTCTGACCCAGTATTTATGCGAGCAACAAGAAATTCCTTGAACTCACTTTCTATACTCAGGTTTATTTCTTCAACTTGAATCCTTTCACTTATGAGCAGTGCTATCCCTCCACCAGTCCTCTCAGATCTTTCAACCCTTAATATTCTGAAGCCCTTAGGAAAAACTGTAACACTGTTTATGTCCTCACTCAACTTAGTCTCTGTAATTACTACTATATCTGCCTTACTGTTGTTAATCCTATCTTTTAATTCTACTGCTTTTCCAGCTAATCCATCAGCATTTGTATATAACAATCTTAATGAGGCCCCATCCCCTGATCTTCTGTCATTATCTTCTTTATCTCCCCTTTGTCTGGAAGAACTCTGAAATAAAAGTTTTTCTGTTTTTCTTAATTTCTTTCCTCATTTAACCTTCTTGCCTCTTGCAACAAGTTTTTGATCTTTCACATCTCTTGTGTTCTGTATTGTTTAATGAACACTTCTTTAATTCTTGAAGGTCTTTTAGACTTTTTTTTCTAAACAATATATCCCTACGAGTTTCCCCTCTCTCAAAAGTTACTTTTGTTGGTCTCGGCTTTTGTGTGTGTTTGATTACCTAATTGTGTTTACGGGAAAGAGCCCAAAGCTCGTATCTTCCCGTCTCCTGATCGGTTCCATTTTAGACTTAGTGATACTTATCATACCTGTCCTTAAAACTATGGATTGAGATAGTATTAACTACCTCCTCGCTTAGCCAATTCCAATTATCAACTACTCTTACACTGAAAAAGTATTTCCTTACATCCTGCAAAGAAGTTTTCTTACGAAGCTTCAAGCTATGACCTCTAGTTCTAGAGCCAGCCATATCGAAATATCGATCCCTATCCACTCTATCATAACCATGAAGGAATTTAAAGACTGTCACCATATCTCCCCTTACTTTTCTAGCTTCGAGTGATGGTAAGTCTAATTCCCTCAGCCTCTCATCATAACTGAGATTGCGTATTTCTGGCACCAGTTTCGTGGTATGTCTTTGAACTTTTTCAAGCTTAGCTATGTGCTTTTTCAAGTGCGGATTCCAAAAGGGGGCTGCATATTCGAGTTTTGGCCTCACATAGGTTACATAAATATTTCTGAACATTTCCTTGTCCATGTGCCTGAAGGCTACCCTTACATTTGATAAGAATGCATATGCTGCCCTTACTATGCCATTTATATGTATTTCTGGAGACAAATCTGCCAGTATGTTTACTCCTAGGTCTCTCTCATTTTCTGTCTCTTGAAGTTGTACTCCAGCCACCGAGTAGTCAAGCTTGGGCCTTCTTGCACTTGTACCCATTCTCATTACCTTACATTTTGAAGTATTGAATTTCATTAGCCACTTTTCTGACCACTCATGCAGATTATTTAGATCCTCCTGAAGTTCTCTACCTTTGTTCTCGTTTTTTTACTTTCTTCACAATCTTTGCATCATCTGGAAACATATTCATGAATGAATTTACAGACTCTGGTAGGTCATTTACATATACAAGGAACAAAAGTGGCCCTAAAACTGAACCCTGTGGAACTCCACTACTAACTCTTCTCCATTCAGACACTGAGTGTCTTACTCTAACCCTCTGTTCCCTTCCTTCTAAGTAAGTTTTTATCCATTCCAAAACATTTCCACCTATTCTAGCCATTGAGTGCAGCTTCCTAATAAGTCTCCCATGTGGAACAGTGTCAAACGCTTTCTGGAAGTCTAGGAATATGCAATCTGCCCAGCCCTCTCTTTCCTGTAAGATTTGGCTTACCTCATCATAAAATTCTAATAAGTTTGTTACTGTTGATCTACCTTCTCTGAAGCCATGTTGCCTCACTGACAAAAATTTGAAGGATTCCAAGTGAAGAGAGATATGTTTCCTTAGTAGTTTCTCCATAACTTTGCAAACTATGCTGGTCAAGGAAACTGGTCTATAGTTCAGAGCCGTATCACTCCTTCCCTTTTTGAAGATAGGTATCACATTTGCTTGTTTCCAGCATCTTGGAATCTCCCCCGACTCCAGTGACTCCTTAAATATGATACTTAGTGCCACTGATATTGTGTTTGCGCATTTTTTAAGCACATGAGGGGATATGTCATCAGGACCTGTAGCTTTATGAACATCTAAATCCATCAGCGCTTTGCATACCTCTGTGGCTGTAAGGTTGATGTTCTCTAATACCGGCCCTTGAGCTTCTATCACTGCAATCTGAGGGGGTGGGGTATTTTCTACTGTAAATACTGACTGAAACTCCTTGTTCAATTCTTTGCAGATCTCTTCATCCGTCTCAGTGATGCTTCCATCCGCTCTCTTTAGCCTTAAAACCTGTTCTTTTACCTTCAGTTTTCCTCTGATAAAGCTGTGGAAAAGCTTGGGATTTTCTTTAGCCTTCCTGGTGATGTCCCTCTCATAATCTCTCTCTGCCTCTCTTCTTTTACTTAGGTAGTCATTTCTTGCTCTTTTGTAGGTTTGGCAGGCATTTATGTTTTTTCTCCTCCTATACCTTTTCCAGCATTTGTCTCTCCACTCCTTAGCTCTTTTACACCCATTATCGAACCATTTCTCTCTGGCATGAATTACACCTACTTTGGTGACAGGTATGCAGCAATCTACTATCTTCCCATATTTCTCACAAAAGATGTCATACATTTCTTGTACAGATTTGTTGTAAAATAAGGTTCTCCAGTCAATAACTGCAAAAAGCTCATTCATTTTGATGTAATCTCCTTTCGGATAGTTCCTCCTCATGTCCTCAGTGCCTCTACTCTCAGGAAGAATATCTTCAATGATATACTCCATCAACAACACACAGTAGTGATGGCTCATCCCCACCCCTGGCCCTTGTTGGTTCCATTACATGTTGGTGTAGGAAATTCCCTTGTACGCAATCTAGGAATCTTGCCCCGAATGAGTCCTCACCACTGTGTGGGTCAAGATTTATCCAATCTATCTCTTTATGATTAAAGTCTCCCATAATCAAAATCCTACATTTTTTTTCCCGTGCCATGTTAACAACTGAGTTTATGACTTCAATAGTACCTATATGACTTTCCTCATAAACTTCAAGCCTATTTTGGTTCCTTGGTGGGTTGTATACAACAGTTATTATAATGTTCTCTGACCCAGTAGTTATGCGAGCAACAAGAAATTCCCTGAACTCACTTTCTATAGCCAAGTTTATTTCTTCAACTTGAATCCTCTCACTTATGAGCAGTGCTATCCCTCCACCAGTCCTCTCAGATCTTTCAACCCTTAGTGTGTGTGTGTGATTACCTAGCTTTGAGTGATGGTAAGTCTAATTCTCTCAGCCTCTAATCATACTGAGATTGCGTATTTCTGGCACCAGTTTCGTGGCATGTCTTTCGTGGCATGCGTGTGTGTGTGTGTGTGTGTGTGTGTGTAATTGACTAATTTTAATTACTTAACTGTGTTTACAGGATATCACCCTATGTTCGCAACTCCCCGTCTCCTGGTTGCTTTCATTTTTATACTCATTGATATTTATCATATTCGTCCTTAAAACTATGAATGTAGTTAACATTCACTATTAACTGACTTAGTGAATTCCATTCATTAACTATTATTGCACTATAAAAGTACGTCCTTATATCCTGCAAAGAAGTTTTCTTACAAAATTTTAAACTAAGACCTGGTTCTAGAGCTACCCAATATAAAATGTCTTTCCCTGTTCACTCTGTCAAAACCACGAAAGAATTTGCAAGCCGATAGCATATATCTCCCATTTTTCAAGCTTCATGTGACTGTAAATCTTATTCCCTCAGCCTCTCCTCATAAATGAGATTGCGCATTTGTTTAACCAATTTCGTAGTAAGTTTTTCAACAGTTTCTAGTTTATTTATATGCTTTTTTAAGAAAGCTTATGAATCCTATATATTATGCCAATTTTATTAATTTCTGGAAATAAATCTGCAAATATGAAGTTCTGCACCTGCTATTGATTACCCAAACTTGGGCCCTCTTACAATTGTACCCTTTCTCATCACCTTACATATTGAAGTCTTGACTTTCATTAACTAAATATTACAGAAACTCTTTAATATACAATGAGGAGCAATATTACCAATCGAATTACTGAAAACAGGATATAAATTTAATGTGAATGTGTGACAAGTTGACTTGACTGATAGTTAACTGAAATGTAAACAAGTACATTAACGGTGCGTACGAAATCACTGGAAATACATCACATCTATGTAATCTGTTATCTAATCATCGTACTTACCGCATTACTCTTCTTATCAGTTTCTGTAAATTGAGCTGAAGGTCATGAGGAAATTATGATCTGTGGTTTAAAGAAACGGCTTAGATAGAATTAATGTGTGGCCAACAAAGTTTATACTTGCATAACTGTCTATGTCATATTCAAATGTTTATGTATTGTCTTTCTTGTAATGCTTTATATCAGTGCTTTCCAAATGACAATACTCTGTTCATTACTGTCGTAGTTTTTCTTTATAGCTTTCACAAAAACACAGAATTAACATGTTTTGTAGCAAACAGAAAATATTATAATCTTTGAGTGAGCTTCATAAATGCATAATTTTGTCATTACAAAATATCAATGTTCGAAATCATTCAGGATATTTCATTCTTTGAACTTTTGACTTTTTTGCACCACTATATGTATCGCATATATATATATATATATATATATATATATATATATATATATATATATATATATATATATATATATATATATATATATATATATATATATATATATATATATATATATATATATTATATATATATATATGCGCATGTGATTACCTAATTGTTCTTACAGGAAAGAGCCCAAAGCTCGTATCTCCCCGTCTCCTGATCGGTTCCATATTGTACTTAGTGATACTTATCATACCTGTCCTTAAAACTATGGATTGAGATAGCATTAACTACCTCCTCGTTTAGCCAATTCCAATTATCAACTAGTCTTACAATGAAAAAGTACTTCCTTACATCCTGCAAAGAAGTTTTCTTGCGAAGTTTCAAACTATGACCTCTAGTTCTAGAGCCAGCCATATCAAAATATCAATCCCTATCCACTCTATCATAACCATAAAGGAATTTAAAGACTGTCACCATATCCCCCCTCAATCTCCTGTCTTCGAGTGATGGTAAGTCTAATTCCCTCAGCCTCTCATCATAACTGAGATTACATATTTCTGGCACAAGCTTTGTGGCATGTCTTTGAACTTTTTCAAGGTTAGCTACTAGCCTTTTCAAGTGTGGATTCCATAAGGTGGCTGCATATTCAAGTTTTGGCCTCACATAGGTTACATAAATATTTCCTTGTCCATGTGCCTGAAGGCTACCCTTACATTTAATAAGAAAGCATATGATGCCCTTACTATGCCATTTATATGTATTTCTGGAGACAAATCTGCCAGTATGTTTACTCATAGATCTCTCTCATTTTCTGTCTCTTGAAGTTTACTCCAGCCACCGAGTAGTCAAGCTTGGGCCTTCTTGCACTTGTACCCATTCTCATTACCTTACATTTTGAAGTATTGAATTTCATTAGCCACTCATGCAGACTATTTAGATCTTCCTGAAGTTCTCTACCATTGTTCTCGTTTCTTACTTTCTTCACAATCTTTGCATCATCTGCAAACCTATTCATGAATAAATTTACAGACTCTGGTAGGTCATTTACATATACAAGGAACAAAAGTGGCCCTAAAACTGAACCCTGTGGAACTCCACTACTAACTCTTCTCCATTCAGACACTGAGTGTCTTACTCTAACCCTCTGTTCCCTTCCTTCTAAGTAAGTTTTTATCCATTCCAAGACATTTCCATCTCTTCTAGCCATTGCTTGCAGCTTCCTAATAAGTCTCCCATGTGGAACAGTGTCAAAAGCTTTCTGGAAGTCTAGGAATATGCAATCTGCCCTGCCCTCTCTTTCCTGTAATATTCAGCATACTTCATTATAAAATTCTAATAAGTTTGTTACTGTTGATCTACCTTCTCTGAAGCCATGTTGTCTCACTGACAAAAAGATGAAGGATTCCAAGTGAAGAGAAATATGTTTCCTTGGTAGTTTCTCCATAATTTTGCAAATTATGCTGGTCAAGGAAACTGGTCTATAGTTTAGAGCTGTATCCCTCCTTCCCTTTTTGAAGATAGGTATCACGTTTGCTTGTTTCCAGCATCTTGGAATCTCCCCTAACTCCAGTGACTTTTTAAATATGGTACTTAGTGCCACTGATACTGAGTTTGTGCATTTTTTAAGTACATTAGGGGATATATCATCAGAACCTGTAGCTTTATGAACATCTAACTCCATCAGTGCTTTGCATACCTCTGTGGCTGGTTTCTAGTTCACTCTTTTCTCCTTCCAGCTTCTTTGTTCGTTTTTCTAGTTCTTTTCTCTCCTGATCTTGTGCTTTATTTGCTTCCTCCAAAAATCTTATTTCTTCTCTGAGTGTTTCATTCTCTTTCATTTCTCTATCCATATTCCGAATTTTATCATCAAGGCTTATAACCATTGCCTGTAAATCCTTGATTTTCTTTTTTAATCTCCTACTAGCTACCCCTCCCCCTCCTGCTACATCCCATGGAGATCCTCTATCATCCCTCCGAGACCCATGGGTGAGGGAAATTTGGGACAACGATGGCCTCATTTTCATGTTTTCCCTTTCACAGAATATAGAAAGAAGAAGAGAAAGAGAAAACAAGAGAGAAAAACTTTTATTCAAGCTTCACACAGAATTTTTATATCTTCATATAAGTGCTATTTAGTTACTCAATTTATCTCTTTTCTGGTAACACACATCCTAACTTAAAAATTTGACTTTGGTAATTTGAGGGGAAAAAATGCAAACAAAAACAAAAGTGTCTTCTTCTTCTTCCTCTTCTACTACATCTTTTCCCACTTTTATGTAGGGTCGATGTTTCTGGCCAGTTTTCTCCATTTGTTTCTGTCCCATACCCCATCACCCAACAAACATTTGGACCTCAGGTCGTACTTGAAGGAAACTTCGAATTTGTATCTGAGGAGACACCCACCTGTTTCTGCTAGATATTCTTCTTAACTGATAAACTCACTCGCTAACCAAGGTATTTTATCGCAGGATCAGACTTTATATTTAACTCAATATATATACAAAATAAAGAATAATAAAAGAGAAAGCTAAAAGAAAATAAAAAAATTGAAGAAAATAATACAGCTGTTCTACTTGGCAACTTAACTCAGTACTGTTGACTGGTGTATTTTGGGTATTTATTAAATTATTTAATTTTTTCGTGTATCAAACTAACTATCAAATTAATATAAATGGGAAGGATACAGATTTTAACAATATATGGAACCACGGGATCAGGTAAATGGCTGTAAGAGTTCTTCCCCATTTACACAGAAAATTAGGTGATGTGATGTGATGGCTTCATCTCTGGCAACTCTTCTAAACTTCCTTCCAGGCAGAACAGGACAGCTTCTTCTCTTTCCCCTCACAAATATGTTCTCAATATTTTCCTTTAATATTTTGGACAGTCTCATTATACAACAAATATAAATTTTTTTACTCACAATACTCTGCAGGATTTCTTATTTAGGGAATTTTTTTTTACATTATACACTTAAGTGTGTGTATATATATATATATATATATATATATATATATATATATATATATATATATATATATATATATATATATATATATATATATATATATATATATATATATATATATATATATATATATATATTGTAAGCCACTCTTGAAAAAACACTTAAATGAACTGGAAAAAGTTCATAGACATGCCACGAAACTGGTACAGAATTACTCAATCTCAGTTATGAGGAGAGGTTGGGGGAATTAGACTTACCAGCACCCAAATTTAGAAGAATGAGGGGGGATATGATGATAGATTTTTAAGTCCTCCATGGTTTTGACAGGGTGGATAGGGATCGATATTTTGATATGGCTGGCACTAGAACTAGAGGTCATAGTTTGAAGCTTCGTAAGAAAACCTCTTTGCAGGAAGTAAGAAAGTACTTTTTTAGTGTAAGAGTAGTTGATGATTGGAATTCACTAATGCTAACACAATTCATAGTTTTAAGGACAAATATGATAAATATCACTAAGTACAAAATGGAACTGTCCATGAGATTGGAGGTTACAAGCATAGGGCTCTTTCCCATAAGTGCAATTAGGTAGTTACAATTAGGTAAATACACGCTTGTTTCCTTATTGGAATTTGATGGGCTCCATCTAGGTGAGATTATTAGTGGCTTCTGTCTCCCATAGTTCGTTCTCTTATTCTCTCTTACCCTCCACTTTCACCTTTCTGCTCCTGGGGCTAGGGATAAGTATGCCTTCTTCATGAACTCCTACATGTCGTGAAAATCAAGTAGATGGGGCAAAGAGTGGAGATTGAGACTCCCCTCTTTTATATTTTTCTACTGCAAGGAGTCAAGATTTGCTCTGAATCGGTCACCCTCATTTAAGATATGATAAGACCCAAGGCATTTTGAAGGTTTACACTCTTATCTTCACATAGAGTTTTGATTTATAACATCCGGATTATGTCACCTAGTGCTTAATTGATAAACTGTTCAGTGATGAATGTAAGAGAGGAGAGACATATGCAGGAATAAATATAAGAGGAGAAAAAGTATGTATGCATGACAAAATTATAAAAAACAAGGAATGAGTACCTATGTACAAGAAGAGAGGCAAAGAGGGCTTATGAAAAACATATTGTCAGGGGTACCAATAATAATCACAAACTTTAACAGCATTGAGAGAGGAAAAATACAAGCTAAAGAACAAGATTTAAAGGTGGGAAGAGCGGACAGATGCATCACAGAGACAGATGAAGAGATCTGTGAAGAATAAGTGAATAGCTTCAGTCAGTATTTAAGCAGAAAATGCTCTACCCCTCACCCTCGTATTGCCAATACGAAAGAATAGATGCTAATGTTACAGTGCATTGGGTTTTCACCTAGAATACTGCGCAAAGAATAGATGGAATAAAACTTTCAAAAAGCAATAAAACCTGATAATATAGCCCCATTATTCGTAGCACATTGTGTGTGTACTTAATTGCAATTGCCTAACTGTGGTTACAGGGAAGGGCCCCAAGATCGTTGCATCTCATCTCCTGGTCGGTTCCATTTTGTACTTACTGCTACTTATCATACTTGTCCTTAAAACTATGGATTGAGTTAGCATTAACTACCTCCTCGATTAACAAATTCCAATTATCAACTACTCTTACACTAAAAAAAGTGCTTCTTTACATCCTGCAAATAAGTTTTCTTACGAAGCTTCAAACTATGACCTCTTGTTCTAGTGCCAGCCATATCAAAATATTGATCCTTATCCACTCTGTCATAACCATGAAGGAATTAAAAAACCTTCACTATATCCCCCCTCATTCTTCTAGCTTTGAGTGATGGTAAGTTTAATTGCCTCAGCCTCTCATCATAACTGAGATTGCGCATTTCCAGCACCAGTTTCATCTTTGAACTTTTGCCAGCTTCACTACATACTTTTTCAAGTGTGGAAAAAGCATGTAGTTAAACTGGAAAAATTTCAAAGACATGCCACGAAATTGGTGCCATAAATATGTATTTGTGTGTGTAATTACCTAATTGTGATTACCTAATTGTGCTTACGGGAAAGAGCCCAAAGCTCGTATCTTCCCATCTCCTGATCGGTTCCATTTTGTACTTAGTGATACTTATCATACCTGTCCTTAAAACTAAGAATTGAGTTAGCATTAACTACCTCCTCGCTTAGCCAATTCCAGTTATCAACTACTCTTACACTAAAAAAGTACTACCTTACATCCTGCAAAGAAGTTTTCTTACGAAGCTTCAAACTATGACCTCTAGTTCAAGAGCCAGCCACATCAAAATATCGATCTCTGTCCACTCTATCATACCCATAAAGGAATTTAAAGACTGTCACCATATCACCCTCAATCTTTAAGCTTCGAGTGATGGTAAGTTTAATTCCCTCAGCCTCTCATCATTACTGAGATTGTGTATTTCTGGTGCCAGTTTCGTGGCATGTCTTTGAACTTTTTCAAGCTTAGCTACTAGCCTTTTCAAGTGCGGAGTTCCAAAAGGGGGCTGCATATTCGAGTTTTGGCCTCACATAGGTTACATAAATATATCTGAACATTTCCTTGTCCATGTGCCTGAAGGCTACCCTTACATTTGATAAGAATGCATATGTTCCCCTTACTATGCCATTTATATGTATTTCTTAAGACAGCCAGTATGTTTACTCCTATATCTCTCTCATTTTTCTGTCTCTTGAAGTTGTACTCCAGCCACCAAGTAGTCAAGATTGGGCCTTCTTGCACTTGTACCGTTTCTCATTACCTTACATTTTGAAGCATTGAATTTCATTAGCCAATTTTATGACCACTCATGCAGATTATTCAGATCTTCCTGAAGCTCTTTACCATTGTTCTCGTTTCTTACTTTCTTCACAATCTTTGCATCATCTGCAAACATATTCATGAATGAATTTACAGACTCTGGTAGGTCATTTACATATACAAGGAACAAAAGTGGCCCTAAAACTGGACCCTGTGGAACTCCACTACTAACTATTCTCCATTCAGACACTGATTGTCTTACTCTGACCCTCTGTTCCCTTCCTTCTAAGTAAGTTTCTATCCATATCAAGACATTTCCACCTATTCAAGCCATTGCTTGCAACTTCTTAATAAGTCTCCCTTGTGGTACAATGTCAAATACTTTCTGGAAGTCTAGGAATATGCAATCTGCCCAGCCCTCTCTTTCATGTATGATTCGACTTACCTCATCATAAAATTCTAATAAGTTTGTTACTGTTGATCTACCTTCTCTGAAGCCATGTTGCCTCACTGACAAAAAGTTGAAGGATTCCAAGTAAAGAGAGATATGTTTCCTTAATAGTTTCTCCATAACTTTGCAAACTATGCTGGTCAAGGAAATTGGTCTATAGTTCAGAGCCATATCCCCCTTCCCTTTTTTAATATAGGTATCACGTTCGCTTCTTTCCAGCATCTTGGAATCTCCCCTGACTCCAGTGACTTTTAAAATATGATACATAGTGCCACTGATATTGCACTGGCGCATTTTTTAAGTACATTAGGGGATATATCATCAGGACCTGTAGCTTTATGGACATCTAACTCCATCAGCGCTTTGCATACCTTTGTGGCTGAAAGGATGATGTTCTGCAATGCCAGCCCATGAGCTTCTATCACTGCAATCTGAGGGGGTGGGGCATTTTCTATTGTAAATACGGACAAACTCCTTTTTCAGTTCTTTGCAGATCGCTTCATCCGCCTCATTAATGCTTCCATCCGCTCTCTTAAGCCTTAAAACTGTTCTTTTACCTTCAGTTTTCCTCTGATAAAGCTGTGAAAAAGTTTGGGATTTTCTTTAGAATTACTGGTGATATCCCTTTCACAGTCTCCCTCTGCCTCTCTTCATTTAATTCGGTAATCATTTCTTGCTCTTTTGTAGGTTTGCCAGGCATTTATGTGTTTTCTCCTCCTATGCCTTTTCCAGCATTTGTCTCTCCACTCCTTAGCTATTTTACACTTATTATCGAACCATTTCTCTCTGGCATGAATTACACCTACTTTGGTGAGAGGTATGCAGCAATCTACTATCTTCCCATATTTCTCACAAAAGATGTTGGACATTTCTTATACAGATTAGTTGTAAAATAAGGTCCTCCAGTCACTAACTGCAAAAAGCTCATTCATTTTGATGTAATCTCCTTTCTGTATAGTTCCTCCTCATGTCCTCAGTGCCTCTACTCTCAGGAAGGACATGTCTTCGATGATATACTCCATCAACAACACACAGTGGTCACTCTTTCCAATTGGTGGTTCATACTCAATTTTTCCAATATCCAACACGTTATCTGTCAGTACTAGATCAAGTAGTGATGGCTCATCCACCATAGCCCTCGTTGGTTCCATTACATGTTGGTGTAGGAAATTCCCTTTTACGCAATCTAGGAATCTTGCCCCAAATGAGTCCTCACCACTGTGTGGGTCAAGATTTATCCAATCTATCTCTTTATGATTAAAATCTCCCCTACTCAAAATCCTACATTTTCTCTCCCGTGTTATGCTAACAACTGAGTTTATGACTTCAATAATACCTATATGACTTTCCTCATAAACTTCTAGCCTATGTTGGTTCCTTGGTGGGTTATATACAACAGTTATTATAATGTTTTTGACCCAGTATTTATGCGAGCAACAAGAAATTCCTTGAACTCACTTTCTATAGCCAAGTTTATTACTTCAACCAGAATCCTTTCACTTATGAGCAGTGCTATCCCTCCGCCAGTCCTCTCAGATTTTTCAACCCTTAATTTATGTCCTCACTCAACTTAGTCTCTTTAAGTGCTACTATATCTGCCTTACTGTTGTGAATTCTATCTTTTAATTCTACTGCCATACCAGCCAATCAATCAGCATTTGTGTATAACAATCTTAATGATTCCCCATCCCCTGATCATCTGTCATTATATTCTTTATCTCCCCTTTGTCTGGCAGAATTATGAAATGAAAATGTTTCTTCTCTTCTTCATTTCTTTTTTCATTTAACCTTCTAGCCTTTTGCAACAAGTTTTTTTATCCTTTCCATCTCTTCCTGTGTTCTGTATCGTCTAATCAACACTTCTTTGAATTCTTGAAGGTCTGTCAGACTATTTTTTCTCATCAATATTTCCCTACATGTTTCCCCTCACTCAAAGGTTACTTTTGTAGGTCTCTGCTTTCCCTCCCTCGAATATTTACCTTGTTGGTGAATGTTTACAATATCCTCAGGATAACAAACTACTCCAAGCTTTCTTATCAGGTCTACAACCCTAGCTTTATTTTCTTCAAGTCTCCCCTACCATGTTGGCTCCTGGGATTTGCTTATGCCTGAGATTACCACTGTCTTCTCTTTATCAAGTGCCTGTTTAATCAGTGGATTTGCCCTCTCCATCACAACGTCTTTCATTTCTTCGATCACTGTCTCTTTATAGTCAACTGTTTGTATGTTTTACAGTGCTATCAGGTTCACAGCCTCCTTTACTGCCATATTCCCCTTTAGTGCATCAGCAAAGGAAGTTTTCATGGCATCATGTTCCGTATTCAGCTCCTGAAACTCTTTTCTAAACTGTTTGAAGTTTTCCTTAATTTTGACATTCCAAGCTGCAATCTCATCTCTTTCAGAAGAGAGCAGTGAACTAACATTTATTCATTTAGGTTGTCATTCAGCTGTTTGTTGTTATCTTCTTGTTTAGAAATTCTGGTTTCTAGTTCACTTTTTTCTCCTTCCAGCTTCTTTATTCGTTTTTCTAGTGCTTTTCTCTCTTGGCCTTGTGCTTTATGTGCTTCCTCCACTCATCTTATTTCCTCTCTGAGTGTTTCATTCTCTTTCATTTCTCTATCCATACTCCGAATATTATCATCAAGGCATATAACCATTGTCTCTGATTCCTTAATTTTATGTTTTAATCTCCTAATAGCTACTCCTCCTCCTCCTGCTACATCCCATGGAGATCCTCTATCATACCTCCCCAACTGATGGATGGGGGGGGACAGAGATGCCTCATTTTCATGTTTCCCCTTCACAGAATTTAGAAAGAAGAAGAAGAAGAAAATAAAAGAGAGAAAATCTTTTATTTAAGCTTCACATAGAATTTTTATATCTTCATATAAGTCCTATTTAGTTACTCAATTTATCTCTTTTCTGGCAACTCCCATCCTAAATTGAAATTTGACTTTGGTAATCTGAGGGGAAAAATGCGAAACAAAACTCTACTTGATGGAAAATTCGAAAGTGTATCTGAGGAGACACCCACTTGTTTCTGCTATATATATTCCTCTTAACTGATAAACTCACTTGCTAACCAAGGTATGTTATCACAAGATCAAACTTTATATTTAACTCAGCTTATGCAAAATAATACAAGAGAAAGCTAAAAGAAAAAAATTAAAAAAAATAAGATAGCTGTGCTACTTGGCAACTTAACTCAGCACTGTTGACAGGTTTATTTTTAGCATTTATTTCATTATTCAATTATTTTGTGTATCAAGCTAACTCTGGAGGTAATGAAATGGGAAGGATATTGATTTTAACAAAATATGGAACCACAGCATCAGGATAAACGGCTGTAAGTGTGTGTGATTACCTAATTGCGTTTACGGGAAAGAGCCCAAAGCTCGTATCTTCTCGGCTCCTGATCGGTTCCATTTTGTACTTAGCGATACTTATCATACCTGTCCTTAAAACTTTGGATTGAGATAGCATTAACTACCTCCTCGCTTAACCAATTCCAATTATCAACTACTCTTACACTGAAAAAGTATTTCCTTACATCCTGCAAAGAAGTTTTCTTAAGGAGCTTCAAACTATGACCTCTTGTTCTAGAGCCAGCCATAACAAATTATCGATCCCCATGCACTCTATCATAACCATGAAGGAATTTGAAGACTGTCAACATATCCCCCCTCAATCTCCTGTCTTCGAGTGATGATAAGTCTAATTCCCTCAGCCTCTCATCATAACTGAGATTACGTATTTCTGGCACCAGTTTCGTGGCATGTCTTTGAACTTTTTCAAGCTTAGCTATGTGCTTTTTCAAGTGCAGATTCCAAAAGGGGGCTGCATATTCAAGTTTTGGCCTCACATAGGTTACATAAATATTTCTGAACATTTCCTTGTCCATGTGCCTGAAGGCTACCCTTACATTTAATAAGAAGGCATATGCTACCCTTACTATGCCATTTATATGTATTTCTTAAGACAGCCAGTATGTTTACTCCTATATCTATCTCATTTTCTGTCTCTTGAAGTTGTACTCCTGCCACCAAGTAGTCAGGATTGGGCCTTCTTGCACTTGTACCGTTTCTCATTACCTTACATTTTGAAGTATTGAATTTCATTAGCCACTTTTCTGACCACTCATGCAGACTATTTAGATCTTCCTGAAGTTCTCTACCATTGTTCTCGTTTCCTACTTTCTTCACAATCTTTGCATCATCTGCAAACATATTCATGAATGAATTTACAGACTCTGGTAGGTCATTTGCATATACAAGGAACAAAAGTGGCCCTAAAACTGAACCCTGTGGAACTCCACTACTAACTCTTCTCCATTCGGACGCTGATTGTCTTACTCTAACCCTCTGTTCCCTTCCTTCTAAGTAAGTTTTTATCCATTCCAGGACACTTCCACCTATTCTAGCCATTGCTTGCGGCTTCCTAATAAGTCTCCCATGTGGAACAGTGTCAAACGCTTTCTGGAGGTCTAGGAATATGCAATCTGCCCAGCCCTCTCTTTCCTGTAAGATTCGGCTTACCTCATCATAAAATTCTAATAAGTTTGTTACTGTTGATCTACCTTCTCTGAAGCCATGTTGCCTCACTGATATAAAATTGAAGGATTCCAAGTGAAGAGAGATATGTTTCCTTAGTAGTTTCTCCATAACTTTGCAAAATATGCTGGTCAAGGAAACTGGTCTATAGTTCAGAGCCGTATCCCTCCTTCCCCTTTGGAAGATAGGTATCACCATTGCTTGTTTCCAGCATCTTGAAATCTCCCCTGACTCCAGTGACTCTTTAAATATGATACTTAGTGCCACTGATATTGAGTTTGCGCATTTCTTAAGTACATTAGGGGATATATCATCAGGACCTGTAGCTTTATGAACATCTAACTCCATCAGCGCTTTGCATACCTCTGTGGCTGTAAGGTTGATGTTCTCTAATACCGGTCCTTGAGCTTCTATCTCTGAAATCTGAGGGGGTGGGGTATTGTTTACTGTAAATACTCACTGTAACTCCTTGTTCAATTCTTTGCAGATCTCTTCATCCATCTCAGTGATGCTTCCATCCTCTCTCTTAAGCCTTAAAACTTGTTCTTTTACCTTCAGTTTTCCTCTGATAAAGCTGTGGAAAAGCTTGGGATTTTCTTTAGCCTACCTGGTGATGTCCATCTCATAGTCTCTCTGCCTCTCTTCTTTTACTTAGGTAATTATTTCTTGCTCTTTTGTAGGTTTGCCAGGCATTTATGTTTTTTCTCCTCCTATACCTTTTCCAGCATATGTCTCTCCACTCCTTAGCTCTTTTACACTCATTATCGAACCATTTCTCTCTGGCATGAATTACACCTACTTTGGTGACCGGTATGCAGCAATCCACTATCTTCCCATATTTCTCACAAAAGATGTCATACATATCTTGTACAGATTTGTTGTAAAATAAGGTTCTCCAGTCAATAAGTGCAAAAAGCTCGTTCATTTTGATGTAATCTCCTTTCGGATAGTTCCTCCTCATGTCCTCAGTGCCTCTACTCTCAAGCAAAATATCTTCAATGATATACTCCATCAACAACACACAGTGGTCACTCTTTCCAATTGGTGGTTCATACTCAATTTTTTCAATATCCAACACATTATCTGTGAATACTAGATCAAGCTTCCCTTGTACGCAATCTAGAAATCTTGCCCCGAATGAGTCCTCACCATTGTGTGGGTCAAGATTTATCCAATCTATCTCTTTATGATTAAAATTTCCCCTAATCAAAATCCTACATTTTCTCTCCCATGCCATGTTAACAACAGACTTTATGAGTTCAATAGTACCTATATAGACTTTCCTCATAAACTTCTAGCCTCTGTGACCCAGTATTTATGCGAGCAACAAGAAATTCCTTGAACTCACTTTTTATAGCCAAGTTTATTTCTTCAACTTGAATCCTTTCACTTATGAGCAGTGCTATCCATCCACCAGTCTTCTCAGATCTTTCAACCCTTAATATTCTGAAGCCCTTAGGAAAAACTGCGACACTGTTTATGTCCTCACTCAACTTAGTCTCTGTAATTGCTACTATATCTGCGTTACTGTTATGAATCCTATCTTTTAATTCTACTGCCTTACCAGCTAATCCATCAGCATCTGTCTATAACAATCTTAACGAGGCCCCATCCCCCGATCTTCTGTCATTATCTTCTTTATCTCCCCTTTGTCTGGAAGAACTCTGAAATAAAAAATTTTCTTTGCCTTCATTACTTTCCTCATTTAACCTTCTAGCCTCTTGCAACAAGTATTTTATTTTTCCCATCTCTTCCTGTGTTCTGTATCATCTAATGAACACTTTTTTGAATTCATGAAGGTCTTTTAGACTTTTTTTTCTCATCAGTATTTCTCTACATGTTTCCCCTCTCTCAAAGATTACTTTTGTTGGTCTTTGCTTTCCTTCCCTCGTGTGTGTTTGCAGGTGTGTAATAATCTAATTGTGATTACTTTATTGTGCTTATGGGAAAGAGCCCTATGCTCGTAGCTCCTCGTCTCCTGGTTGGTTCCATTTTGTATATGTACGTGTATCAAATAATGTGGACGAAAAAATATTTTTTCATAAGGGCTTCTGAATATTAAGGGTTGAAAGATCTGAAAGGACTGGTGGAGGGATAGAACTGCTCATAAGCGAGAGGTTTCAGGTTGAAGAAATAAATTTGCTATAGAAATTGAGTTCAAGGAATTATTGTTGCTCGCATGAATACTGGGTCAGGGAGCATTATAATAACTGTTGTATATAACCCACCAAGTAATCAACATAGGCTAGAAGTTTATGAGAAAAGTCATACAGATACTACTGAATTCTTTACATCAGCTGTTAACATTGAACGGGAGAGCAAATGTAGGATTTTGATTATGGGAGATTTTAACTATAGAGAGATAGATTAGATAAATCTTGACCCACACAGTGGTTAGGACTCATTCGGGGCAAGATTCCTAGATTGCGTACATGGGACTTTCCTACATCAACATGTACAGGAACCAATGAAGGCCAGGGGTTGGGATGAATCATTGCTGCTTGATCTAGAATTCACAAATAACGTGTTGGATATTGAAATAATTGAGTATGAACCACCAATTAGAAAGACTGACCACTGTGTGTTGTTGATGAAGTATATCATTGAAGATGTTCTGCTAGAGAGTAGAGGCACTGGGGACATGAGGAGGAACTATCCGAAAGGAAATTACAGTACATCAAAATGAATGAGCTTTTTGCATCTATTGACTTGAGGACCTTATTTTACAACAAATCTGTACAAAAAAAGTACAACATCTTTTGTGAGGAATATGGGAAGATAGTAGGTTGCTGCATACCTCTCACCAAAATAGGAGTAATTCATGCCAGAGAGAAATGGTTCAATAATGAGTGTAAAAGAGCTAAGGAGTGGAGAGACAAATGCTGGAAAAGGTATAGGAGGAAGCAAAACATAAATGTCTGGCAGACTTATAGAAGAGCAAGAAGTGATTACCTAAGTAAAAGAAGAGAGGCAGAGAGAGACTATGAAAGGGATATCACCAGGAATTCTAAATAAAATCCCAAACTTTTCCACAGCTTTATCAGAGGAAAACTGAAGTTAAAAGAACAGGTTTTAAAGCTTAAGAGAGCGGATGGACCCATTACTAAGACGGATGAAGAGATCTGCCTAGATTAAACAAGGAGTTTCAGTCAGTGTTTACAGTAGAAAATACCCCACCCCCTCAGATTGCAGAGATTGAAGCTCAAAGGCCGGTATTAGAGAACATCATCTTTTCAACCACAGAGGTATGCAAAGCGCTGATGGAGATAGATGTCCATAAAGCTACTGTTCCTATTTATATATCTCCTTATGTACTCAAGAAATGCGCTATTTCAATATCAGCAGCATTATGTACTTTATCATACTTAAAAAGTCACTGGAGTCAGGGGAGATTCCATGATGCTGGAAACAAACGAATGTGATATCTATCTTCAAATAGGGAAGGAGGGATATGGCTCTAAACTATAGACCAGTTTCTTGACCAGCATAGTTTGCAAAGTTATGGAGAAACTATTAAGGAAACATATCTCTCTTCACTTGCAATCCAACTTTTTGTCAGTGAGACAACATGGCTTCAGAGAAGGTAGATCAACAGTGACAGACTTATTAGAATTTTATGATATGGTAAGCCGAATTTTGCAGGAAAGAGAGGGCTGGGCAGGGTGCATATTCCTAGTCTTCCAGAAAGCAGTTGACACTGTCCCACATGGGAGATTTATTAAGAAGCTGCAAGCAATGGCAAGAATATGTGGAAATGCCTTGGAATGGACAAAGACATACTTAGAAAGAAGGGAATAGAGGGTTAGAGTAAGACACTCAGTGTCTGAATGGAGAAGTGTCAGTAGTGTAGTTCCACAGGGTTCAGTTTTACCAGAGTCTGCAAATTCTTTTATGAATATGTTTGCAGAAGATGAAAAGATTGTGAAAAAAGTAAGAAACGAGAACAATGGTAAAGAACTTCAGGAAGATCTAAATAGTCTGCATGAGTTGTCAGAAAATTGGCTAATGAAATTCAAAACTTCAAACTGTAAGGTAAGGAGAATGGGTACAAGTGCAAGAAGGCTCAATCTTGACTACTCTGTGGCAGGAGTACAGCTTCAAGAGACAGAAAATAAGAGATATCTAGGAGTAAACATACTGGCCGATTTGTCTCCGGAAATACATATAAATGTCATAGTACTGGCAGCCATTGCTTTCTTAGCAAATGTAATGGTAGCCTTCAGGCACATGGACAAGGAAATGTCCAAAAATATTTATGTAGCCTATGTTAGGCCAAAGCTTAACTATGCCACCCTTTTTAAAATCCACACTTGAAAAAACATGTAGCTAAGCTGTAAAAAAAATTCAAAAACATGCTACGAAATTTTTGACTGAATTACGCAACCTCAGTTTTGATGAGAGGCTGAAGGAATTAGACTTACTATCGCTCGAAGCTAAAAGATTGAGGAGGAAAATGGTGATGTTTTTTGAATTCCTTCATGCTTATTACAGAGTGGATAGAGATCGATATATTGATATGGCTGCACTAGTACAAGAGGTCATGGTTTGAAGATTCGTAAGAAAAATTATTAGTAGGATGTAAGGAAGTACATTTTTAGTGTAAGAGTAGTTAATAACTAGAATTCGCTAAGCAAGGAGGTAGTTAA